>JAFLJL010004681.1:30000-35000 GCA_018398815.1 Conus ventricosus
AAGAGAGAGAGAGAGAGAGAGAGAGAGGGGAGAGAGAGAGAGAGAGAGAGAGAGAGAGAGAGAGAGAGAGAGAGAGGAGAGAGACAGAGACAGACGGACAGACAGAAACAGACTGACAGACAAGCAGAGAGAGAGAGAGGAGAGAGAGAGAGAGAGAGGGGAGAGAGAGAGAGAGAGAAGAGAGAGAAAAGCAGGCAGAGTCGGGGAAAATTCAGAGTGAGAGACAAAAACAGAAGCACAGAAAAAAAACAGAGACAGACAGACAGAGAAAGGGAGACAGAGACAGACAGAGACAGTACGTGAAAAGGAGAGAGAGACAGAGACAGAGACAGTACATGAGACAGAGGCAGAGAGAGAGAGAGAGAGAGAGAGAGAGAGAGAGAGAGAGAGAGAGAGAGAGAGGAAAGCAGGCAGAGTCGGGGAAAATTCAGAGTGAGAGACAAAAACAGAAGCACGGGGAAAAAACAGAGACAGACAGACAGACAGACAGACAGACAGAGACAGACAGACAGAACAGACAGACAGAGACAGACACAGACACAGACACAGACAGACAGAGACAGACAGAGACAGTACGTGAAAAGGAGAGAGAGACAGAGACAGTACATGAGACAGAGACAGGCAGACACAGAGAGAGAGAGAGAGAGAGAGAGAGAGAGAGGGAAGAGAGAGAGAGAGAGAGAGAGAGAGAGAGAGAGAGAGGAAAGCAGGCAGAGGAAAACAAAATCACAAGACAAAAAGAAGACAAAAAATCTTGTTGCATAATTCTGGCCTTTTCTTTCCCCACCCAGCACTGAAAATTTGCATAACAACGGACCAAGTGTAACAAGAACACACAGCTCAAAAAGGCTTGCTCAGTGATATATCCTACAAACAAGCTGTAATAAACATGATTGACAGACGACTGTGGTAAATAGAATAATTAGCAATTATCAATGAAGTGCAAAAGGCGTGGGAGCGAGGGGATTGGTGGAGGAAGGTTAAGGGAGGTGAAAGAGGGGAGGGGTACATAGTATTCGCAAAACCATTGTAAGAGAATAAGAAAAAAAAAGGGGGAGGGGGCGGCATAATGTAAACTAGCTTAACAAGTTTTAAATGCAATCAATAGCGAACCGCCAAGAAAACGTAGACAAACGAATCACTAGACAAAACACGACGCGTTTCGACCTCTTAGGTCTTCTTCAGGCAAGATACAAACAGGACAAGGAAATGAACGAGCAATCACTTGTCTTCATTCACTTAACAAGGAAAATGTAAACCCCCCCCAAACCCCACACCATCTCACAATGTTGTATGACTATGATAGTTATTCGATGGTAATCGACGAATTATCTAGATTCTGTTTTAAGCTGTTGTGTTTTGTTGGTTGATATAACTGAAATCTGTATGCTGCTTAAAAAGAACCTTTTTTTCAACTACCAAATTTGTTTTGCGTAACATTTCTGCAATACCGATTATTTTTCTTGAGCGTCAAGCAAAGTTTTGACTCTCACTCACTCTCTCTCTCTCTCCTCTCTCTCTCTCTCTCTCCTCTCTCTCTCTCTCTCTCTCTCTCTGTTTCTCTCTCTATCTCTCTCTGTCCCTCTCTCCCTCTCCCTCTCTCTCTATCTCTCTCTGTACACACAAACTCAAACACACACACACACACACACAAACACACACACACACACACACACACACACACACACACACACACACACCACTTGACATCTAAAACACGCCAAATTGTGTACAAACAGCTGTTAACCGATGTAATTCAGTGTGAATTTCAAAGAGTGAGTTCATGACAATGGAAAACACGAAGTGTCGACGGTCATAACATTTATCTTTCCTGTTCACACTGCAATAATGCACTTCGTCGTTTGCACAATGTGTAAAGAAACCGAGAAAACGTTTATTGCCAAATTCGACACCTTTGCTGACATGAGCAGCACCAATCTGAATTCCGATAGTCTGTTGACAACGTTCAGAAGGGATACATTCAGCTCCCAGGTCTTGAGTACTGGACAATTAAAAGCAACAACAACAACATCAACAACAACAACAACATTCCAACACGGGCTTCAACTGCTATCATTTGTCCACACAAAAGACACATACGATGTATGGATTTCTGACAGTGAACAGCAAAATCAGGCATTCGATGTCTAAACTCAAGTCTAAGAATTTCTACCAAACCTAGACAGTTGTCCTAGATAGAGAAGTTTCTACCAACTGATTACACTTTTTGAATACTCTACGAAAAGGAAATCTATTTCTGTGTCTGAACACGAGAATGCCATTCTTGTTACCGAAAATGAATACTCCGTTGTTTGACACAAGCAAGTAAACGTCCAAGACAGCCAACAACGCCCTGATCATCATTCTTGTGATGATTAACGTGTAATTCGTGTTCATCTGAACATTTCTGGGGATTTAATCAGGAGTTCTGACGTTCATGTCACCACACAGCCACATCCAGTGTCCTCCAAAGACAGCAACTTACTAACTATACAAATTTCCAACAGATCCATGCCATTGTCGAAACCATTGATAGAGTGATAAGGCGAATTTTCACGAGGAACATACGGACAAACAATATGTTTTTATGCGCGCGCACGCGCGCACACACACTCTCTCTCTCTCTCTCTCTCTCTCTCTCTCTCTCTCTCTCTCTCTCTCTCTCTCTCTCTCTCTCTCAACACACACACACACAACACACACACACACACACACACACACACACACACACACACACACCACCCCTTATCAAGAATAAATAACATAGAATAAGGACTCTCACAATCAGCCTCAATGACATACGGAAGATCTTATTTTTTGTATCAGACAAATTATTCCCCCTGAACCTCTCCCTTGTCTGGTAAGTTTCACAGCCGGTTTAATTAATGAATATTTGACAATCGGTAAATACGTTTGATTCTTTTTTTCTGCAAACGTTTCCACCAACACAAAGAAAATCAAGTGAAGAAATAAAATGAATAAAATGTGTATCAACTCATTCACGAATCAATCCACATAACATCATCTTCCAGTGAGGGAATGAATCAATCAACATAATAACATCTTCCAGTGAGGGAATGAATCAATCCACATAACATCTTCCAGTGTGGGAATGAATCAATCCACATAACATCATCTTCCAGTGACGGAATGAATCAATCCACATAACATCATCTTCCAGTGAGGGAATGAATCAATCCACATAACATCATCTTCCAGTGAGGGAATGAATCAATCCACATAATAACATCTTCCAGTGAGGGAATGAATCAATCCACATAACATCATCTTCCAGTGAGGGAATGAATCAATCCACATAATAACATCTTCCAGTGAGGGAATGAATCAATCCACATAATAACATCTTCCAGTGAGGGAATGAACCAATCCACATAACATCATCTTCCAGTGAGGGAATGAACCAATCCACATAACATCATCTTCCAGTGAGGGAATGAATCAATCCACATAATAACATCTTCCAGTGAGGGAATGAATCAATCCACATAATAACATCTTCCAGTGAGGGAATGAATCAATCCACATAATAACATCTTCCAGTGAGGAATGAACCAATCCACAAAAACATCATCTTCCAGTGAGGGAATGAATCAATCCACATAATAACATCTTCCAGTGAGGGAATGAATCAATCCACATAACATCTTCTTCCAGTGAGGGAATGAATCAATCCACATAATAACATCTTCCAGTGAAGAAAAGAACTACCGTCTACAAGGTTACCCGTATGATCAGAATGTTGACAGTGATGAACTTGTCACTGCTGTTTGAGCTGATCATAACCCGTCACTATCATTGTCACTGCTGTTTGAGCTGATCATACTCCCGTCACTATCATTGTCACTGCTGTTTGAGCTGATCATACTCCCGTCACCGTCATTCACTCGTTTCATGTCTTTTTTCAGCAACTGTTCCTACTCACCGTCACACTGTCACTGTCACGATCTGATTCACTCGCCGTCACACTGTCACTGTCACGATCTGATCCACTCGCCGTCACACTGTCACTGTCACGATCTGATTCACTCGACGCTCACACTGTCACGCACCACTACTGTTTGTTCCACTCGCCGTCACACTGTCACTGTCACTGTCACGATCTGATTCATCCGACCTCACACTGTCACGCACCACTACTGTTTGTTCCACTCGCCGTCACACTGTCACTGTCACTGTCACGATCTGATTCACTCGACGCTCACACTGTCACGCACCACTACTGTTTGTTCCACTCGCCGTCACACTGTCACTGTCACTGTCACGATCTGATTCATCCGACGCTCACACTGTCACGCACCACTACTGTTTGTTCCACTCGCCGTCACACTGTCACTGTCACGATCTGATTCACTCAAACGCTCACACTGTCACGCACCACTACTGTTTGTTCCACTCGCAGTCACACTGTCACTGTCACGATCTGATTCACTCGACGCTCACACTGTCACGCACCACTACTGTTTGTTCCACTCGCCGTCACACTGTCACTGTCACGATCTGATTCATCCGACGCTCACACTGTCACCTACCACGACTGTCTGATCCCCTCGCCGTCACACTGTCACTGTCACTGTCACGATCTGATTCATTCCACGCTCACACTGTCACCTACCACGACTGTCTGATCCACTCGCCGTCACACTGTCACTGTCACGATCTGATTCATCCGACGCTCACACTGTCACCTACCACGACTGTCTGATCCACTCGCCGTCACACTGTCACTGTCACGATCTGATTCATTCCATGCTCACACTGTCACCTACCACGACTGTCTGATCCACTCGCCATCACACTGTCACTGTCACGATCTGATTCATCCGACGCTCACACTGTCACCTACCACAACTGTCTGATCCACTCGCCGTCACACTGTCACTGTCACGATCTGATTCATCCGACGCTCACACTGTCACCTACCACGACTGTCTGATCCACTCGCCATCACACTGTCACTGTCACGATCTGATTCATCCGAC
>JAFLJL010004683.1:0-14811 GCA_018398815.1 Conus ventricosus
GCATGGAGGGGACATGCCGACAAGAAAGTCCCGACGTCAGCATCTGCCACTGACGAAAGTCAGTCTCAACGATTCAAAACTAGTGCGCAATTCCAACAATTGAAAGCCGAGGCACTAGAGCTAGGCCTGAAAGGAACAGAACTCGCTCTTTACATCAAGGAAGAGAAGGAACGTGAAATGGAACGAAAGCAACAAGAAAGAAAGGAGGAAAGAGATCGAGAGAAAGAGAGGCCGAGAAACAATTACAGTTAGAGTTAGCAGAGTTAAAGCAGGAAGCAGTGGTGATGCTCAACCATGTGCTAGCGCCCAATCCATTCTACAGACTGTAGTGTCAAAGTTACGTTACTTAGAAGACAAGGACGACCTTGAGTCATATTGACTCAATTTGAAAAGGTGGCAGTCATAATGGATGGAACGAGAGGAATGGGGTGCCAGGTTAGCTTCGTACTCAAGGGCAGAGCTAGGGAAGCGTATGTAAAAACTACCCGCGGCAGAGTCGATAGACTATAACATCATCAACAGGCACTTTTGCATAAGTATCAACTGAGTGCTGATTCGGTGAGTGACAGCCGCGCCGAGCGGACGTGTGCTACTTGCGCTCCGACCATACCGAATGTGAGCTGTGTTCTACTACAGCTTTTCCCCTGCCGTGCAGTTCTCTTGTATTCGGACTGTAGCCGTCGCGAAATCTTTTTTCAAACAGTTTTAGTATACGTCTGCCGATTTACTCTTTTTTTTTTCTTTTTCTTTTGTCTTTTTCGCATTCGATTTGTGGATATGGCCGCGAGCGTTCGACCTGTCTTTATAAAGTCAAGAGACATTCCGGACACTGCGAACACCGCCCAGCCACTGTTCTGGAGATCTGCTTGGCTGCAGAACGCACCGCCGGACAAGGGTCAGTTGTTAGGGCGCAGCAGATTGGAGGGTTGTGGAGAGTCTACCCAGCTACTGAAGAGGCGAGGTCCCTACTACTTGTGCAAGGTATTCGCCTCAGAGGTATTGTGCTACAGAGTAAACACTAACCCTTATGTCTTGAGAGACCAGACAGGAGAGGAAAACCTGCTACTAAAGTCTTTATAGACAACATTCCCATTTCTGTGGCTGACAGTGAAATTGAGCACTCCCTTCTCAAAGCGGGGTGCGAACTTCGTTCCACTTTGAAATGTGAAAGAGCGCGGGACAACGATAATAAACTGACAAGATTTCTCACAGGACGACGATTTGTTTTTATAACAGTACCGTCTGTCCCCCTAGAGAAAACTCTTAAAGTCAGCTTTTTCACAGCCAGGATCTACCACAAAGAGCAGAAACTAGTGAAAAGACTAGTGGTATGTTTCTAACTGTCTGGAAGATAATCACCATGCATCGGTATGCGTGAATGATGTGGTTGTGCAGGGCATGTAAAAAGACGGACACAAACGAGGAGACCCTGCTTGTGATCTCACTGTGTCTGATCAGCGTAGCAGAGGAAGGGTGTGTGTGAGTGATGAAAAGAATGGGATCAGAGTGAGAGGGAGGAGAGCGAGGATGAGAGAGAGGGGCGAGAGTGTAATGTGCAAAGAGAGGAGAAAAGTGGAGGAGGGAAAAACATCCGCCAGAACAGAGGACGATCCGGCACACGTCAGGCTACGTTGGGATCCTCCCTGGAGCTGCACAGTCCGCCTCGCCACCGCTCGGAAACCCCTAAGAGACGCCGGTCTCGAGAGGGCGCCAGTCCTCATGACAAAAGAGGAAAAAATAAGCAACAGAAACAAGAGTGGAGGCGTTCCCGCCGCCAGGAAACGTCACACGACACTCGTGACGGTGTAAGACGAGCGGCGCTAACGTCTGGTATTGATTACATTGTGATGATGTATCGCTTAAAAATGGATTGTGAGTTTAAAAAACCCCATTTTGCAAATATGATGATTTTCGCTACGAATTTAGTAAAATTCGTGGGCAAAAAAACAAATAGTTTTCAATAAGGAAAAAATCGGATAACGTCACTGAATTGTAGGGGCCCTAAAAAAACAAATAAAAAAAGAACTAAATTTTTTCATTTTTTTAAAAAAAGGGAAATTTGATTTGATCGTCCCCAAGAAGCTCATAAACTGACATATGTATCTTAGGGGAAAAAAAGAAGGGGAGGTAAAATTTTTTAAAATGGAGGTCCCCAACGGAAAGGGGAAAGTTTTTTTGGGTTGCAAAACTTTTTTCCGGAAATGTCACGTTAGAAAGGGGAAAAAAATAGAATCTTGATTGGTCAGCCCAGTGATAAATATACTTCTACTTAGCAAACTATATGCCCAAAAATAGTACTGAAAAAGTGGACTTTTTCAAATTTCGAAAAAAAATGTAAAAATACAGTGACAAAAAAATGATGTTGTTTGGGAGACTTAACTGTTTTAAAGAAAAGTCTTGAATAAACGGCAAGCCCCACCGTGAAAATGAATTTCGAGGTCTTAATAAGTTAACGAAAGACCTAGACTGAATGATTTTGGGGAAGTATTTCATGCTAAGAACATGATTATACAGGGCACAGATGCAGCCCTTTTTATAGCACGTGGGTTTTTGCTTTTGCTTTATAACAAATGATTAAGTGATTTTTATCTGTACATTGACCATTCCAAACTCGGACCATAAGGCTGTGACGTCGAGTAATCAGTGTAAAATTCTTGGGGTTTTTCCAAGTTTTTGGGAATTCAACAACATTTTTTAAAAAAAACCAAGATTTGTACAGAAATTGAACATCTATAATAAAGAACTTAACGCAATTTAATGGCAATTTGTCCGTTTTGATAAACGGGAAATGTTGAAAATTGAAAAAAGGAAATTTTTTGTCGAATTTGGAAAAAAAATTTGTCATCCAAAAAGAAAAACGATTCACTAAAGTTAGACCACAGATTCAGAAATTGAAAAAAACTATTAAACCCCCTTCAAATAAAGATCACAAGCCACATAATGCATTTAAAGAAAATTAGAATTAAAAAAACTGCATGACGCAAAGGGGGGGCACAGATTAAATCGAGATTTTAGATGGGTCGAAGTGGGGAACGAAACACAATTATTTCGCAATTTAAAAAAAAAGCTGGGGAAAACGAAAAGCATAAAAAGGTTTTGCGAGAGAAACAGGAAAGATTAACTAAACAAAGTGATGTTTTCAAGAGCAAGCTGTTTTAAAAAAAATCTTACAGCCAAACAACGGTCGCAGAAAATGTTAAGAAGGAAAAAACAATTCATAGAATCAAAGTTTTTTCCACGTTTAGATATGATGACGGGGCCTTATGTAAGGACTGGTTACCTTAGGGGAACAAAAAAATGGCTGAGAAACACGTAATGGTCGGCACCGGTTTGAGGGGAATTACAGTAGAATTCTTAAAATTCTTTGGAGAAAAAATTTAGGAAATTTGGGGGTTAACAAGCTCTTTTTTTGAATCTTTTCATAAGGTGAATTATCATACACTGAAAGACAAGGATAACTTTTTTTACCAAAGGAAAAGTTTTAAAAAGAGAACAGTTAACAAAACGGGGAAACCAATCCCCTTACAAATACAGACAAAAAATTCTTGGCAAAATTCTAGCGGGAAAGACTTGGTAACGTTATTCAAAAATTAATTACAACGACAGGTTGGCATCTGAAAGGTAGAAATTTCAAAAATTAAAGGTCCTTTGAGATTAAAAAACTATTAAAAACCAAAATAGGGGGATATCTCTAGCAGTAGACTACTGAAAAGCCTTTGATTCAATATCCAGAAAATTTTTTTACCCTTTTGACGTTTTTGGTTTTGGTGTGGACTTTAAAGGGGGTATAGTTTTTAACAACGGTATTTTCAAGGTATTAATCAGGGAGGCTGGTTTCCAAAACCTTTTTTATTTTTCCGTGGTATAAAAGGGGTTGCCCTTTTTTTCACCTTGCGTTTAGGCTTAAGTCTTTTGCCGATCAAAAATAAAACTTTCCAAAACATTAAAAAGCCATTTTCCCCCATTCACAAGCCCATTCTTTAAAAATAAAAAAAACCCAAAAAACTTTTTTGAAAAAAAAAAGGGTTAATTTAATTACTTGATTTAAAGAATTTTGGCTTATTAAAAACAAAAAAATAAGGTTTTGAGAATGGTTAAGAATAAAAGGAAAATTTTTTCCCATTTAATTTGGGAGTAAAATGAAAATAAGGATTTTTTTAAAAAACTGGCCCCCAGACTAAAACAACTGGTCTCTAGATTAGAAAAAAAAAAATGAATTCCTCAAAAAAGGAATGGGAAAAAGGATTTTTAAATTAAAAAAAAATTGGGTTTAAAGATTTTGTCCCAATTTTAAAAAACGTAAAAATTTTTATAGGCCCCCAAAA
This sequence comes from Conus ventricosus, assembly GCA_018398815.1. Classification (NCBI taxonomy): domain Eukaryota; kingdom Metazoa; phylum Mollusca; class Gastropoda; order Neogastropoda; family Conidae; genus Conus; species Conus ventricosus. The sequence goes on from JAFLJL010004683.1 coordinate 4,326, forward strand.
TGTTTACAAAAAAAAAAAATACAAATTTTAAAAAAATTCCCCTGGGGGAAAAAAAAGAAAAGGGGTTTTTTTGAAAAAGTAAAAGAAAAGTGATGAATTTGAGAGGAAGGGGGTTTAAAAAATTTTTAAACCTTACTCAAAAATACTTTATTTAAATCAAAAAAACATTTCCCTAAAAAATTTTAATATTTTATTCCAATCATTTAAAAACAAAAAAATAAACTTCCATAAACAAAAAAAAAAAAAACAAAAAAACAAAAAAAAACAACAAAAAACCCCCTTTTTTTTTTTTTTTTTTTTTTCTTTTTTTTTCCCCCCTTTTTTTAAAAAAATTTTTTTTTTTTTTAAAAAAAATTTTTTTTTTTTTTTCCCTGGGGTTGTTTGGGTTGGGGGGGGGGTTTTCTTTTTTTAACACATTCCAAAGCCCCCGGGGGGGGCAAAAGGAGGCAGTTTTCAATAGGAAAGTAAAGGAAATGGGGAAATTAGTCGTAACAAAAAAAAAACCTGACCCATGTGCCCCAATTTTTTGGTTCAGAACATTTGGTGTCGACTAGTACATCTATTTGGTAAAGGGGCGAAAGACTTACAACAGAAAAAAGATTAAGAGTCCTCATGGAAATCCGAAAATATTTCCCCTAAAAAATTTTCTTCTAAAAAAAGAAAGTAAAAGAAAAAAAATGTCGTATTGCCTGACACAATTGATTTTAGAGCTTTTTTTTTTATGATCCCACCGTGCAAATTTTTTGGTTGCTTATCGAAGATTTTATTTACGAAAAAACAGATATAAGACAAAGCTATCAGTTTTGGACATACTTTTTGGTTAAACAAATTTGATCCAAACTTGCAAATTAAAAATTTCTTTTAATTACATGATTTTTTTTAGCTAAGGTTGATTAGTATTTAAAAAAAAACCAATTCTGTCTTTTTTTACAACATTTTTTTGAAAAAAGTTAAACATTAGAAAGCATCACCCTCCTTTAAGTAGACTGAAACAAAACTATCTGATCAGAACTTCTTTGCATATTTTTTACCGAAAGGGTTTCCCGCACCTTTGGGAAAAGTATGGGGGAAGCCTGTGGGCTTCTTTCTTGTCTTCTTCCCCGCCCCCTTTCCTCCCCTCCTTTTTTTTCCTCTCTCTGAAATTGTCTTTCTCAGTTTGTCTTCGTCTGTGGGCTCGTTCGTTTGCTTGCCGTCAATTTGTCTGCTGCTTTCCTTTGCCCCATCCCCTTTCTCTCTCTTTAGGGCATGAGAGTGACCTTCTTTAATGTTCTTTACACGTTCACTGCGGTCGCCTCCCTGTTTGTCTACTTTTGCTTTCTCTTTTCCACTACTCCTCTCTCTTCCGTACTGTCGTCTTTCTGTCTTCTCTCTCCTCTTCTCCTCTCTCTCTCCTCTCTACGCGCGCGCTCTCTTCTTTCTATCTATCTCTGTATGCGGTGTGCATGCATGTTTGCTTGTTGTCCGCTGACTCAGTGGCTCATTTCCCTGCTTTTTTCTCTCTGGGGGTCTCCCCCCCCCCCCCCCCCCGCCCCCGTCCCCCCCCCCCCCCCCTCCCCCCCGAACATCCCCTCTCTCCCCCCTTTCTTTTTGACGCCGTCTCTGCCATGTCTGTCCCTGTCTACCTGTGGGTCTGTCTGTCCGCCTCTCCCTCTCTCCTCTCTCTCTTTTCCTCTCTCTCTTCTCTCTCTCTCTCTCTCCCTTTGTTTTTCTTTTTTTTGTTTTTCTTTGGGGGGGTGGGGGTGGCGTGAAAGGTGGTGGTGGCGGGGACTGGGGAGCACTCCACCCCCTTGGAAAAAGGGGATGGGGGGGTCGCCCCGTCGGGGTAACTGGGACCAACGATACCCCTTTCAGGGTGTGTCATAGGGAAAATTGGTCGTTTATCATATTTTTGCTTTGATCCCGGGCCCTTTAAAATTTAATACCATCGTTGTCATGTTCGAGAGGGGGGGGTTTGGGGGGGGTGGGGGGGGGGGGGGGGGGAAGAGAGAGAGAGACGGGAGTGTGGGTGTGGGGGGGGGGGGGGGGGGTGCAACACAAAATGAACTAGCGATATTCCCCATCTCTCTGTTAATTGGGAAAAACTAAAATGAAAGAAAATTTAGCCCTTTGTTTAATCCATGTTGTTTTCTTTGTACATGCAACACTTGTCAAGTGAGGTGCCAGTTCACCACACATTAGAAACCAAAAAACCCCGACACTTTGTATCAAACGCCAAAACATTAAAATCTGAAAAAAAAACATGTCCTTTGTAATTAACAAACGACTATGCTTTTGTGTATGGGACTGGTTGGGGGGGAAAAAAAAAAAAAAAAAACAAAAAAAAACACAAAAAAAACCATTTGGGGGAAATTGTTTTTTTTTTTTTTTTTTGCTTTTTGTTTTTTTTTGGCAATAAAAGGGACAGTGTGAAGACCAAAAAATAAAGAGTGGTTTTTGGCCTTAGGAAAAAAAAAAAAAAAAAAAAAAAAAAAAAAAGAAAGAAAAAAAATGACCGCCTTAGGGCTCCTTTTGACCATAACTGATCAAAAAAAAAAAAAAAAAAAAAAAAAAAAAAAAAAAAAAAAAAAAAAACTGATGCTGTCATTACAACAGAAATTTCGTACAGCCGCAAAGAAGCACTGACACTCACTGTCACTATGGGATCGTTTTGCTTGTGTAGAGAGGTGGTTAAAATTTTTTCCAAAAGGACAAAAAAGGTTTTAAAAAGAATTTAAATCCTGGAGAAATTTCGGGAAAGCATTGCCTTTTGATCAGGCAAGATTTTCAGAGAGAGAATCCACGACTGAAAGGAAGCGTTGCAGCAGCAGATCTTTTGAACAGACGAGACTTGTGGGGGGGAGTTACCGTATAGCAATCCTGATCTCGGGTATGGTCAGGGAAATAAAAAAAGGGGCCACAAAAGGGGAAGCTGGGAAGGAGGAAAACCGAGGGGATCTTACCTGACAAGGGAGGCAACGACAGGAGAAATTACGTTTCGATAAATGTTACCGATTGGGGGGGACCCATCACCAGAGGGATTGCACGCAAAAGAAAAATGACACAGCGATGTGTACTACAACACGGCTGCACAATTCAACGAAGGTGACCAACATTGTGTGATAATTTTAAGGGATCGAAATTTAATCCTTTTTGCACGGTAGAATCGAAGGGGAAACGGTGGAGCTGTGAGAGATCAGGGTCCACATGACGACGTGGGAAGGACTTAGTTTTCCCGAATTGATCAGGCCCCAAAAAAGGGTATCATGCAAAACGTATCGTCAAAAAAAACTTCCTGTGGCGAATGTACACATGGAAATCCCTACTTCTCAGACAAAACGAAGTACCCTTTATGGAAAAACCCTTTGCCCATATTGATTGGAAATCACGCAAGCAAAAAAAAAGGGGGGAACATTTAAAGTACCCGTTACCCATCCAACGGCAGCATTTTCCGGCAAGCAGTGAAAAACCCCTCAAGATTAAAGAAGCGACATGCGCATTTTATCTCCTGCAGGTTTTTAAAAAAGAAAAACAAAAGACCCATCACTCAAAAAGTTGATTTAGTTTGGGCCCCTAAACCAACAACGCACGTACCAGCAAAAAAAGGTTTTAAAAATCATTTAGTCAGAAAGGGAAAACTGTATAGGAAGGTGCTACACCAACGACGCAACATACCCAAATTTTGGACCCAGGAAACTCAATCTAAACTACAAGTAGCCATGACTACCTAGTCGGACCCCGGGTAAGACGTACGAAAGAGCCCTGCCCCAAGTTTTTTTTGGCCTGCGATACTGTCGAGATGTACGGGAGAAATTTTAGGAAAGCCCATTCCGGGTCCACTGATTGAGATACCTTCCCATCGTGTTGAGTGGACACATGGCCCTCAACCCCCGTCTCATTAGGGGAAGAGATAATCTCACCGCATCATATGCTACGCGCTAACCAGAAGCAACAGCACTCCGTAACATCAACCAGAAGTATGGCTGAAGCTTTGTGGGAAATCTGGAGCGAGGGGAATACCAACACAAATTTCCCCACGGAAGAGGGAGTCAATTTTTTTGGGCAAAGCAAGAGGTCAACGACTCTTTAACATCAAAGGTATCACCACAACGCCCTACCACGCCAGACCAAAAAGGGCTGTGGGAAAAATTCAAGGGCCCTTGAAGGCCTGTTAAGAAACTTTGTTTGGGTCAACCTAAAGAATGGGACAGATTTCTTCCTGCATATTGTTTGCTTAAGGGGAAACACCACAAGAACACTCAAGTTCTCACCCTTTGAAAATACCTATGGGAGACATGTCGTGGACCCAAAGCAGGCTTAAAACAAATTTTGGACAGACGAGGACTAAAACAGAGTCGAACAACGGCGGAAATGTCATTTATCTGAAGGGGAAGGGTCGAAAAAAATCAAGAATCGTGACAATCTAGACAAGGCTCCGGGCGACAACGAAGTACTACAATAGGAAAAAGAAAAAAGGACATCTCATTCCTGGAAACAAGAGTACTAGGGGTCTTCCACAGAAACACAACAAGCTCCAATTAACCTGGACAGGACCGTACACCCTTTCCAAAGGGTGAACCAGTCGATACAAAATTGGATCAACGGGAAGGGGAAACATACCATCAATCTCCTCAAAGAAACTTCGAAAGAGAAGGGTTGAAAAAAACAGGAACGTCGCAGTTGTATCAGGAGGAGGTCATGAGAGTATCGAGATCTTTTACCACTATACCTTTGAAGAGAACCGGGACTCCAGCAATGTTGTATATGACCCCAAACACCAGGGAAAAGAAGACAGACTGGAAACATTGTTCGTCGTCATGACAAAACACACCGATTTGCCAGATGAAACCAAACTAGTTTCCTTGAGCTGAGACTGGGATCACAACAACCGGTGAAAGTACATCAGCCCGGGCCCCATTTCAGATAGAAACATTGAAAAGGAAGTTGATCAAATGTAGCCATGGGAGTGATGAAACCCGCCAATCACCCAACAATGCGCCCCTTGATTTTTTCAAGAAGAAAAACTCAACACAGGTTCTGTATCGACTACAGGGGAAATGAATCTCTGACAAATTCGATGCGAGCCCCTACCAGACATCGAAACTATCTTGCAAAGTGGAAAAGCAAATACTTTTCCAAAATTTTACTGCAAAGGGGTTTGGGAGATCCAGATGGGTGAAAAACAACCAAAAACAGCTTTCAGCCCCCAAGGGGCGTATCAGGGAAACGTATGCCCCTTTTGGGATGAGGGAAAGCAAGGCCGTGTTTTAAAGGATGATGAGGGAAAATTTCTGATGCAAAATTTTCAAAATGACATTTGGGTCGCTTTTGAGATTGGGAAACAGTTGAGGCATTTAAAAGCCCTACTTAAAAGACTCAAGGGCAGGGGTCACTGCGAAACCCTCCAAAACTTTTTTGGGTTTCAGAAATACCTTCTTAGGACACAGGGTTTGGACGGGGCAGGCCCGGCCGAGGCGGACAAGCTAGAAAAAAACTTGAAAAACCGAAAGACCCGGGGACCAAAAAAAACTCAGTCTTCCTGGGTTTGCAGGATATTATCGGAAATTTTTTTCCGAACTTCGCCAGATTGCTGTACCCTTGACGATCTGACAAAGAAAAACCCGCCGGAGAAATTGTAGGTCGAGGGATGTGAAAAAGCCATGGGCGCTGAAAACAAAAATCGCAGCGCACCTATCATGCATTGCCGAAGGGGGAAAACCCTAGTCTACGCACGACGCCACAATTTGGACTGGGACAGTTCTACTTCAAAAGCATGATGAAATCCACCATGCTTTCGTAGTAAAAAACTCAACAAGCCTGAAAGGGAAAACGCCACAGTGGGAGAAAGAATGCTTGGCAGTTGTGTGGGCAGTCAAAAAGGTTTTTAAACCATATCTCTCGGTTCGAAATTTTTTACTAGAAAAGACCCCAAAATTTTGCAATGTCTAAAAAAAAAAAAAAGACTGCAAAAGGTCCCCCTGTTACTTTTGGGGGAATACTCCCGCAAAATATATTTCACAATAGAGTCTCGCTGGGGGAAAAATAATGTTGGGGCAGCTACATGAGCAGAAGTACAGTTGTTGAGGAGGGGAAACACTCTGGAATCCGCAAAAAGTTTAAACTTTTGGGAAAAGCAGAAGATTTGCATAATTTGATTGTTGATCCTGCATCGGGTATTTTTGATTTGATAGCAATTTCTGTTTCGCTTATTAATGGCTGCTTTTCTTTGTGTTTTGCTTAAAAGGATTTTTCGTAAGAAGGGGGGTAATTTTTTGACTTCTTCATAAGCTCGGCCTTTTCATTAAGCAAAAAGACCAAACGATACATGACGTCTATTCGCTTGGGGTTTTTTAAAATTTCATGTCCAAACGAAAAAACTAATTTTTAGTTTTTTTCTTTAGGGGGTACGTTTTTTTAATTCAAGCGTCATGCAGACTTGCATTCGTATTAATAAAAAAATAAATTTTCAAATTTAGGGCATGGAAAAACCCTCGTACTGACCAAACGCAAATTTTCCAAGTGTCCCTGGGTTTTTCCCCCCGCGATGTGATAAGTATTGACCATTGCATCTTACGATTGTCAACCCGGGCGAGAGAAATTGGCTCCCCAAGAAAGGTAAATTATTCGAAAAGCAAGAAACCTTTTTTTTAAGGTATCATCGAGGCCGGACGAAATGGCACTACAGGGGATAGGACGTGCCCACAACTTTTCGGGGGAAGGTCCCGAACAGTCTCATCGTTTTCCCTGGCGAGTCTGTTACTTGGCAAAAAGGCGTGTTGAGGTAATAGATCGAAATCATTTTTTTGTAAGCGCAACAAAATTTTTTCAATTTAAAACGCATTTTAACACATTTACCGGTTCAATAATATTTTTTGCGCGCGATCATTTAAAAATCCTAAATTAAAAATTTTTAGGGTTTTCCATCAAAAACGTTGTGATCGAGAGCTGTCATTTTAAAACGTTTGCTCTACATATCGTGTGGGATTACTAACCATATTTAAAATTCTATTTCAGCTCACAGCAGTGTGCAGCCAATTTTTAAATGTGAAATTGTGTGAATGCAGATTTATTATTTAAAGAAATTTAAACGGGTTCAAGTTTTTTTAACGAAACATTTGTGGGTCAAATGATTGTATAAAAAAGATTTAGCCATTGATTTTAAACCCTTCAAGGTTTTAAAAATTAATTTTTAATTCATCAAAACATTTTAAACCTTGGCGAATAACCATCAAAGCAGATTGGAAAATTTCGTATACAAATTTTTTCCTTTTCCCCGTTAACGAGTTTTATCATAAACAATTTTTTAAGGAAATCAATTGTAAAAGATAGAGCAAGCTAGTGCAATTGTAAAGTGTGTCAAGCGTGTAAAGGGGGGAATAGTATGTGCCATTAGTGCAAGATCTAAGACAATTGTTATCTTGCAGGTCCTTTCGACTTTTTCCTTTTACGACCCTCCGTTCTCTTCCGCATCTTTATCTTCTCTTTGTCACACATCCTATTCGCTCATTCTTCTTGAAGGGGGAAGGCTGGTGTGTCAAACCCTTTTCGGAATCCCGGGGGTGGACTCTAACGTCAACGGAACTCCGGGAAACCCCAAAGGGTTCCTGAAACTGAGTGCAAAATTATTCAAAAACATCCCCCCCACATTCAAGCACGCCCCAACACACTCGACATTTTTTTCTTTTTATACTTTTGTGCATAATTTATTCTGTGTGATTCCCGGGAAAATATATTTTGACAAAAAGGGACAAACGATATTTGTGCTACTGCAAGAAGCGAAGTGAAGAAGGAAGAGACTTTTGGGGTTACATGTATGTTAATGATTAATTTCTTTTGTGCGAATTCATTTCAAGGAACAAACGGATATCAGCATTCAAGAACAATCGACAAAATTTACTGCGATCATATCATTGTTATTTTTACTTTTTTAAATTTTGTTGTTTCAAAAAACAACCTCTTTTTCAATCTGTAGAAGGAAGGAAGGTGTGGACGAAACCCGACTTTCCCACTACGGTCTATCGTTTTTGCCTGAGCATTCAAACCCTCATTTATGAATGGGGGCTTATTAAAAAAGTACAAGAAACATTCATATTGCAGTGGTAGATATTCGCTAAAACAATGTGCTTGATGGGGGAATGGGGGGGAAAAAAATGCTTCTCCAATGAAACCTTCAGCAAGCTTTTTGTCTCCCAAGGGAGACACCCTCCCAAAAGGGAGGAAACCACTAAATATAAATCCTGGGCATTACCCATATTGAAACTTGGGGTTTCTCCTCCCCTGACCCCGGAAAGTGGTTAATTTCATCCTCTGCCTTTTCAATTTAAGAAGAATGCAATCCCCGAAAAGGCTGGTGTGCAATACCCATATGTTTGTTGGTTTTCAAAAAAAACCCAAACCAAAAAGGGGCCCCCCAAGAAAATCATGAAAGAAACAAAAAAAAGCTAATTTTTCCTTGTGAAAAGTAGAAATTTTCAAAAGAACCTCTTTAAAACACAAATCTGAGGGCCATTCTTTGGGAAAGAATCCCAAGGGACTAAAATACAACAAACAAAAAATTCCAAGGGTAATAGCAAGCACCGTTCCAGCATTACAGAGCAGCTTTTGTTGCAATGACTGCAAGAAATATTGAATTATAAAAAAAGCTTTTTCTTATGTCTTAGATTGAAGAAAAAGGGGGAGTAACATTCAAATTTTGCAGGTAGATTCTGCCTTAAATAACAGTATCCTTTTATGGGGAATGGGGAGGGAAAAAAAAAAGCTTTTCACAAAGAACCCCCCAGCAAGCTTATAGTCTCCAAAGGGGGGACACCCCCAAAAGGGAGGAAACTCACTAAATATAACTCCCGGGCTATACCGATATTTTGAAAATTTTGGGGTTTCCCCTCAGTGACCGGGGAAAGTGGTAATTTCACTCCTCTGCCCTTTTTAGTTTTAAAGAAGCAATCCCCGAAAAGGCTGTGGCAAAACCGTAGTATGTTTGTTGTTTTCAAAAAACCAACCAAAGGTGCCCCCTAAGAAAAAAAAAAAATATAAAAAAGCAAAACAAGCTAATTTTTTGTGAAAATGAAAAAATTTAAAAGATATCCTCTTAAGACACAGGCTGAGGGGCCCGTTCTTGGAATGAATCCGCAAGGACTAAAAAGCAACAAACTAATAAATTCCAAAAAGCCGAGCCCGTTCCCGCAACTTACAGAGCAGTTGGGGTTCAATGCCAAGAAATATTTAATTATAAACAAAGCTTGCTCTTATGTCTTAGATTGAAGAAAAGGCTGGTGTGCAATACCGTAGTATGTTTGTTGAGTTTTCAAAAAACCAACCAAAGGTGCCACCTAAGAAGCAAAAGAAAATCATGAAAGAGCAAAACAAGCTACATTTTCTTGTGAAAAGTAGAAAATATAAAAAAATATCCTCTTAAGACATAAGAGCAAGCTTTGTTTATAATTCAATATTTCTTGCAGTCATTGCAACACCAAGCTGCTCTGTAAGTTGCTGGAACGGTGCTCGTTACTTATCCTTGGAATTTATTAGTTTGTTGTATATTATATATATATCAAAGCATGCATGATATGAAATATCATGCAAAGCTTGTGTGTTTGTTCCTGGTGATAGATCTTTTTATTTTCTAATTTTCATTCAAACTGAATGGCTACAAGGCTGAAATCATAAATATATGTTCACTTTAACCCTGGCTTTTCGAGATCATGAAGGAGAAGGAGGGGAGAGGTGCAAGTTGCATGGTCATCACTTAAAACATGGCACCTGTCACACAACATTGGATGCCGAGCTCTATGCAATGCTCACGGCTATACTTGTGTCCACCAGCCACGAATGAGAACAGTTTTAATTCCTCACTATCAACCATTATTAGGTTAAATTGTTTTCACAAACATTGCATATTCGCATGGCTTCCTAGAAATTTTCGATATGAACATTCTCAATCTCTGTGCCTTAAATTCAAAATTAAATAAACAACGCAATTTTTGCATGACCTCACATCTGTTTCACACACATTCTGCACTAACCTTAGGCACATTTCAAATCATGAAGAACCATTCAAAGCATAAAAAGTGTATGAACAAACAAAAAACAGGAAACAAAAGTAAAAACACATAACATGTAACATGAAAAACGCGTGCATAGCACGTGCGGTCTTTACTTGACCACTAATCATGGAAAAGGGAGAAGCCCAAACTCTTTTTTATTCCAAAATTTAGCTTAACTCTTTCATGAAGATAGATTCAATGATAACAATAATGGAAAATATAAGAATTAACAACAAGAAGCCCACAATAACAGTATCAAAAAACTTTCCTTCTCGTCATTCTCATAATTGATTCACAATGAGTTGAGTTCACATCTTACTACGGATTGGAGAAAAAAAAAAAAAAAAAAGTCAATCCTACTCTTTCAAAGTTGACAAATCCACTCATATAGCCTCCCCCCCCCTTCCCCCAATCCCCCCTTTCAACCCCCCCCCCCCCCCCCACCGCTCCCCAATCCCCCTCAAATT
>JAFLJL010004684.1:0-2500 GCA_018398815.1 Conus ventricosus
TTATTTTCTGAACATTTGAAGATATGATAAAAACAATAACTGGGTTTGATTAATTCTTATAAACTATGGAGCAGTTAAACTTTATGACAAAAACCCCTCATTGTTCATTGATTTGTGGACAGACTGGTTGTGGAAAAACAATATTTGTCCTCGACCTATTACAAACAGTTTATCGCTATAATTTTAATCATATTGTGATTTTCTGCCAACACTTAAATGGAACAAGCATATCATGATAGAAGGTTATATGGACGGATGATGCCATATTTTTAGTTAATCCCAGCAATAAATTGAGTGAGTGTTTAGAAGCCTTTTTTAGACTGTTTGAAGGAACGCAGACACTATTTATTATAGATGACTGTTCAGCAGAAAGAGACATAGTTAAAAAGAGAAACACTTTGTCAAAACTAGCCTTTAGCGGAAGACATGCTGGAATAAGTGTGTGGATTTTATGCCAAAAATATAACTCAGTTTTAAAAGACTTTAGAGAACAGTTAAAGACTGTAGTTTTATTTCACATGAAAGACAGAGATGCATTTGATGAATGTTTGCGTGAAAATGATGTTATTGAAAATGACCAGGAAAAACACAGGATTAAGCAAAAACTAAAATCTGAAAAGTTTAGTAAATTAGTATTAAAAACGGATAACCCTACACAGTATGTCTGTTTGTAGATAATCGTTATTTTTTGGTTATTGAAGTCTTACTTGTCAGAGAACAGGAAAACCTTTATTCTGGGCCACTTTCGCCCGAAACTGGTTGAGGGCGAAGGTGGCCCAGAATGAAGGTTTTCCTGTTCTCTCCTTGTGTGACCACAGCCCCCACATCTCTCACTGTGAAGCCTTGTGTGACCACAGCCCCCACATCTCTCACTGTTAGCCTTGTGTGACCACAGCCACCACATCTCTCACTGTGAAGCTTTGTGTGACCACAGCCCCCACATCTCTCACTGTTAGCCTTGTGTGACCACAGCCCCCACATCTCTCACTGTTAGCCTTGTGTGACCGCAGCCACCACATCTCTCACTGTGAAGCTTTGTGTGACCACAGCCCCCACATCTCTCACTGTTAGCCTTGTGTGACCACAGCCCCCACATCTCTCACTGTGAAGCTTTGTGTGACCACAGCCCCCACATCTCTCACTGTGAAGCTTTGTGTGACCACAGACCCCGCATCTCTCACTGTGAAGCTTTGTGTGACCACAGCCCCCACATCTCTCACTGTTAGCCTTGTGTGACCACAGCCCCCACATCTCTCATTGTTAACCTTGTGTGACCACAGCCCCCACATCTCTCACTGTTAGCCTTGTGTGACCACAGCCCCCACATCTCTCACTGTTAGCCTTGTGTGACCACAGCCCCCCACATCTCTCACTGTTAGCCTTATGTGACCACAGCCCCCACATCTCTTACTGTTAGCCTTGTGTGACCACAGCCCCCCACATCTCTCACTGTTAGCCTTGTGTGACCACAGCCCCCACATCTCTCACTGTGAAGCCTTGTGTGACCACAGCCCCCACATCTCTCATTGTTAGCCTTGTGTGACCACAGCCCCCACATCTCTCACTGTTAGCCTTGTGTGACCACAGCCCCCACATCTCTCACTGTGAAGCCTTGTGTGACCACAGCCCCCACATCTCTCACTGTGAAGCTTTGTGTGACCACAGACCCCGCATCTCTCACTGTGAAGCTTTGTGTGACCACAGCCCCCACATCTCTCACTGTTAGCCTTGTGTGACCACAGCCCCCACATCTCTCACTGTGAAGCTTTGTGTGACCACAGCCCCCACATCTCTCACTGTGAAGCTTTGTGTGACCACAGACCCCGCATCTCTCACTGTGAAGCTTTGTGTGACCACAGCCCCCACATCTCTCACTGTTAGCCTTGTGTGACCACAGCCCCCACATCTCTCACTGTGAAGCTTTGTGTGACCACAGCCCCCACTCTCTCACTGTGAAGCTTTGTGTGACCACAGACCCCGCATCTCTCACTGTGAAGCTTTGTGTGACCACAGCCCCCACATCTCTCACTGTTAGCCTTGTGTGACCACAGCCCCCACATCTCTCACTGTTAGCCTTGGTGTGACCACAGCCCCCACATCTCTCACTGTTAGCTTTGTGTAACCACTGCCCCCACATCTCTCACTGTGAAGCTTTGTGTGACCACAGCCCCCCATCTCTCACTGTGAAGCTTTGTGTAACCACAGCCCCCACATCTCTCACTGTGAAGCTTTGTGTGACCACAGCCCCCATCTCTCACTGTGAAGCTTTGTGTGACCACAGCCCCCACATCTCTCACTGTTAGCCTTGTGTGACCACAGCCCCCACATCTCTCACTGTGAAGCTTTGTGTGACCACAGCCCCCACATCTCTCACTGTTGGCCTTGTGTAACCACAGACCCCACATCTCTCACTGTTGGCCTTGTGTAACCACAGACGCCACATCTCTCACTGTTAGCCTTGTGTAACCACAGACCCCGCATATCTCACTGTTGGCCTTGT
>JAFLJL010004684.1:10000-15548 GCA_018398815.1 Conus ventricosus
GATCGGAAGGACAAACACAGGCTACGAGGACATCATGGGGACCACATGGACGGGGGACAGATGAACGAAAATGGTGACGTTTTGCAGACCTGTGCCCCCTGAACCAGCGGGTGATAGGAGAAGCATCTTCCCACACAAGCCCCATCCACAAGGCCACATGGAGATCCCCAAAACCATGTCACGGAGAACCAGATTGACCACATCTGCATTAGCCGCAAATTCAGGAGATCATGGCGGGACGTACGATTTAATGAGAGGTGCGGGACGTGTCATCAGACCACCCCCTTTCTTTAACAACAGTGAGACTTCGCCTAAAGAGATTCCCCAACACCAACAACACACGTACAAGGTACAATGTCGGACTGTTCCGGAACAGGGACACACAAGCAGCATTCCAGATCAGCCTTTCCAACAGGTTCCAGCCGCTACAAGAGCTGATAGAAGACAGTGAGACGGACATCGAGACACAGGGAACACTGCAAGAAGCTCTGGCATGACACATGTGAAGAGATCCTTTGGGAAGAAGAAGGCCCAGCACAAAGAATGGATCTCTGCCGACACCAACCACCAAATTGGAAACAAGGAGAAGGAAGAAAGCTACACTGACACGAGCCGAACAAGAGCAGGCCAGGGCAAAGGCACAGGAAGAGCACACAGCAGCGAACGGAGAAGTAAAGAAAAGCATCAAGAAGGACAAGAGGGGCTACTTTGACGACCTGGCCCCGCCAAGCAGAGCAGCAGCCGGACAGGGGAATCTGAAGGACCTGTACCTGGTGACCAAGAAGCTGGACGGGTAAGTTCAGCAGACAGACAAGCCAAATGAAGGACAAGAACGGAAAACCCCCTGACAAACAACCGAGGAACAGCTGAAACGATGGGCCCGAAAAACTTCAGGGAGCTGCTGAACCGCCCCCCCCCTGATGCAAACCCCCAGACATCCCACCTGCAGAGACTGACCTGCCCCTCAGCTGGACCCAAAACCCCCAAAGGCAGAGATCAAGAAGGCCATCATGACTCTGAAAAATGGGAAGGCGCGGGCCGGACGAGATACCAGCAGAAGCCATCAAAGCAGACATAGAGACAGCTGTCAACATGCTATACAGCCTCTTCAGCAAGATCTGGGAGAAGAGGAGGTACCGGCTCAGTGGAAAGAAGGAAATCGTCATCAACTGCCGAAGAAAGGAGACCTCAGGGACTGCAGCAACTACCGAGGGATCATGCCCTGTCAACGCCAGGCAAGGTTCTCAACAGGTTCTACTGGAGAGAATGAAAAAAGGCCGTCGACCCCAAGCTCCGAGACAGCAGGCAGGCTTCCGGCAGAACAAATCATGTGCCGACCAGATCGCCCGCCTGCGCATCATCGTGGAGCAGTCGCTTTGGGGTGGAACTCCCCCTTTAATCAACTTCATAGATTATGAGAAGGGTTTTGGGCAGTGTGGACAGAGAGATGCTGTGGAAGCTGCTGAGGCATTACGGAGTCCCCCAGAAGACATCTCCCCCATCCCGGGGCACCTAAACCCGGACATGAACTGCAGGATTGCCCACGTCGGCCACCTGTCCGAAAGTTTCGAGGTGAAGACCGAGTTCGGCAGGGATGCCTGCTGTCGCCGTTCCTCTTCCTCCTGGTCATTGACTGGATCATGAAGACCACTACAACAGGCAGAAACAACGGTATACAGTGGACACTCTGGACACAGCTCGACGACCTTGACTTCGCTGACGAAACCCGGCCGCTCCTGTCACACAGCCACAGCCAGATGCAGGACAAGACCACTCGCTTGAGACCACATCAGCCGGACAGGGTCAAGATTAACAGGAAGAAGACCGAGCTGATGAAAATCAACACCATGCCAACAACCCAGTCACAGTCGACAGAGAGCCCATCAGGGAGGTGGAGTCCTTTCGTCTACCTGGGAAGCGTGGTTGACCAACAGGGAGGCACGGACCGAGACGTCACAGCCAGAACGGCAAGGCAAGAGCAGCTTTTGTCATGCTCAAGAACATCTGGGCATCTGGAGGAATCGGCATAAAAACCCAAAATCCGCATCTTCAACTCCAGTGTGAAATCAGTTCTGCTCTACGGATGCGAACGTGGCGAACAAACACAGACGATGCAACAAAAGATTCAGACATTCTTCAACACCTGTCTGAGGCGCATCACCAAAATCCGATGGCAGGACAAGGTCCGAAACGAAGTTTTGTGGGAGCGTGCGGGACAGGAACCAGTGGCAAGCAGATACTGCGAAGGAAGTGGGCTGGATCGGACACACCCTCAGGAAGCCAGCATCCAGCACCACACGCCAAGCCCTGACTGGAACCCGCAGGGAAAAAAGAAAGAGAGGCCGGCCTCGCAACAGCTGGAGACGAAAACATGAGGCGGGGGTTGAAACAACAAGGGACAAACTGGACTGGAATGACCAGAACAGCCCAGAACAGAGGGGCGATGGCGAAGAGGGCGTGATGGCCCATGCTCCACCGGGAGCGACGGACATAAATGAAAAGATAGAATGAAAACGGTTTTACATAGTGTGCAAGCTACATGTCAATGGCTATTAAAAGAAGATGGAAGCGTATGATGACAAAATTTAATTTTGGCTTTTTTGACATCTCTGTTCATCATTCTGGCTACAGACTGTCAAGGAATCGTTATCTTCTCTGTCCATTATGTAGCGCGTCAAGAGAAGATGAATTCAAAGTTGTACTCATTTGCCCCCGAACTTTGTTCACTTAAAAGCACACGGCACTATCTAGACATCGTTGTAACCCAGCCACGCAGATGGCACCAGTCACGGCAATGTTCAGGCCCAGCACCAGTTGCAGCGGAGTTTGGAAAACCCCTTTACATAAGGAACAGACAGACAAACAGACATATCTAAACTTTGCAGATGTCTTCAAGCAGACAGTCAGGGGTAAAAGGATCCAACAGTGGGGGCTGAGTTTAACTGGTTGTGTGTGTGTGTGTGTGTGTGTGTGTGTGTGTGTGTGTGTGTGTGTTGTGTGTGTGTGTGTGTGTGTGTGTGGCGGTTTTTGCAGAGATCGACACCAGGATGAAGTTCAGCGTGGGCCCCTCCCCCTGGCCCCCGTGCCCTTTTAGCAGTGGAAGGACGCCATGAAGGCCGTCAATCGTCTGCCCATGGGCATCCCTGCCGAGTTCAGGAAAGGTGGCTCACTCTCTCTCTCTCTCTCTCTCTCTCTCTCTCTCTCTCTCTCTCTCTCTCTCTCTCTCTCCCCTCTCTTCTCTCTTTTGTCCATTCACACTCCCCCCCTATTGCCCTGATCATCTTTTCTCGTTGTTTTGTTGTTGTTGTTTGTTGTTGTTGTTGTTTGTTGTTGGTGGTGGTGGTGGTGTGGTGGTGGTGGTGGTGGTGTGGTATTCACTGGTTTCTTTTTCTTCTATCTTTTTTTTTGTCAAAGGTTCCCATGCAAGGAATTGTTGCATTTTTTTTCTGATTTGCTTTTTACTATATATTGATTTTTTCCCCCAGAGGGCTGGATGTAAAAAAAGTATTCATGCTTAATCCACTACCCTCTTAAAATAAAATTCGTTCGTTCGTTCGTCGTTCGTTCGCTCTGTGTGTGTGTGTGTGTGTGTGTGTGTGTGGTGTGTGTGTGTCTGTCTGTCTCTCTTTCTCTCTCTCCCTCTCTGTCTCCCTCACTCTCTCTCTCTCTCCCTCTCTCTCTCTCTCTCTCCCATCTCTCTCTCTCTCTCTCTCTCTCTCGCGCGCGCGCCTCCACTTCTTTCTCTCCTCCTCTCCTCTCTCTTCCCCCTTCCTCCCTCTCTCTCTCTCTCTCTCTCTCTCTCTCTCTCTCTCTCTCTCTCTCTGTCTCTCTCTCTCTCTCTCTCTCCCTCTCTCTCTCTCTCTCTCTCTCTCTCTCTCTCTCTCTCTCTCTCATTGTTTAGTGGTCTCGGGCACATGTGCATTAATCCATTTTTAATCCGAGTCTGTCCTTCCCTTTGTCTACCAACATATGTTTGCCCACTTGTCGGTCGGTCTGTCTGTCTGTCTGTCTGTCTGTCTGTCTGTCTGTCTCTCTCTCTCTCTCTCTCTCTCTCTCTCTCTCTCTCTCTCTCTCTCTCTCTCTCTCTCTCTCTCTCTCTGCCCACTTCCCTCCCCTTTACTCCCTATTCTTCCGCCCTCTCTCTCTCTCTCTCTCCTCTCTCTCTCTCTCTCTCTACTCTCTCTCTCAACTGAATATAACGTGAGTCCATGGTATGAATTGTTATCCCCCTCAAACATCACACACTCTTTTATGAGTAAGCGAACTGTTGGCCATGTCTGTCAGTGTGTGACAGTAGATCTGCATTTCATTCTGTTTCACTCATCATCACTTTGAAGTGTGCTGTGCGATATCACCTTTACAATGAGGCTATATGTTCCCCAAGTACTGTCCCTGTTGTGTGTGGTGTGTGTGTGTGTGGTGTGTGTGTGTGTGCGTGCGTGCGTGCGTGCGTGCGTGCGTGCGCGCGCGCGCGTGCGTGCGTGCGTGCGTGCGTGCGTGCGTGCGTGTGTGTGGTGTGTGTGTGTGTGTGTGTGTGTGTGTGTGTGTGTACATGTGCGTGCGTGTGTGCTTGTGTGTAAATGCACGTGTGGTTGGATGCTTATTTTTGTACATACATTCACATTCATTAGTACCAAGAGACAGAAATGTGTCTATGTGACAATATCACAAATCAGCTGTATCACTAGGGGTCTGTGTAGGTTTTGTATGCATTGTATTCTCCATGTTTATGGTAGAACAGTGTGTTTTCAAGAAGTAAATTATACACACCAGCTGAACATGTATACCCAAACTTGTGCACAGGCATGCGCATATGTGTGTACATGCATGCATGTATCCTTGCATGCCACTTTACTGACAAAATCTCATGATGATACTGGCACAAACTTTAATAATTATAGGCACTTCGCTGATAAAATGACATGATGATACTGGTACAAACAATAATACGTTATTGGCACTTCGCTGACAAAATCCCATGATGGATACTGCACAAACATTAATATATTATTGGCACTTCGCTGACAAAATGACATGATTATACTGGCACAAACATTGATACATTATTGGCACCTCACTGAAAAAATGACATGATGATACTGGCGAAAACATTGATACATTATTGGCACTGCACTGACACAGTCACATGATGATACTGGCGCATACAAACATCATTATGTTACTGGCGTTTCACTGACACAATCACATGATGATGATACTGGCACAAACATCACTATGTTACTGGCACTGCACCGACACAGTCACATGATGATACTGGCACAAACATCACTATGTTACAGGCGTTGCACTGACACAATTACATGATGATGCTGCACAAACATCACTATGTTATGGCACTGCAGGTATGGCTGAGCCTGGCTGATCACTACATCCGTCGGCTGAAAATCGACTGGCACAACACAGTACGCCTGGCCTTCAACGACCGCAGCAACCCTGACGACGACAAACTGGGCATGCAGATCGTCAAGGTGAATGATCCGGCCCCTCAGACATCTTCTGGGACCTTCTTCTTCTTCTTCTTCTTCTT
>JAFLJL010004685.1:0-15975 GCA_018398815.1 Conus ventricosus
GACATTGACACATACTATTAATAGTTTGTTTAAAAAAAGTCAAAAACTACCATACAATCTTGTCTTATCCGTCCGCAAGGCTATAGAATGTTTCAAGCAATCTCTCTCTGTCTGCTTGCTGTTCCTGAATAGTCTGGTGTTTCACAATGATGTAATTTTCCATTTTTAAAACAACTGAATGAGAATGCTATTGCAACTAGTTTGGCAAACCTCACTCTACAATAACTGAAGAAAGCATATCACAGACAGATTTGTAGTCAAATGGTGGATAATTGGCTGTGGAGTTGATTTTGAGTTCGGACCACTTAGTTGTAGAGGTTCATTTCTTTTCATCTTGCAATCCATTATTGTCTACCCAATCGCAAGTAACCCAGGTACCTGATTCAGTTGAAGAAAAGTTACGGGTTAAGGAAGGCAAGGGGTGGACTTTGTCTTCTGTCATGCTGAGCCCTTGATGAGGTGAATCTCTAATAGTTCACAGGCCCCTGCGGCTATTTGGTTATGGACCTTTACCCTTTTTCATCTTTATGTCACACAAAATTCATTACTCTTTCCTGGCTAACAATGTTTCAAGACAGGTCAGATGCGTGTTCCCGACACTGAACATGAGAAGGTTTAGGACTGAGATGGCAGATGTTTCTATTGACAGCAGTATAGAAGATGAGTTCAAGAGATTTTTGTTGTTGCTGTTGAAAACCTTTCATTCAAAGAAAACCTGTTCTGATGATGTTCAGTTGTCACCACATCCTGTACCTTGGATTACATAAAGATTGAGATTGACTTTAGCTGAGTGAGCTGTCATCTGATGGACTTTTGTTCAGTGAGCTTTAATCAAGTGGATTTTTGCTGACAGGACTTCCCCAAAGGAGAGGGGCAGGGTGGTGGTGGGATAGTTAACAAGGGTGAAAATTCACTAGTCAAAGGCCTCACTCTTTCTTAAAGACACGCACACATATACATGCATGACTGTAATATTTCAGTATTATATGCATGCATTACAATCGAGTTGAAGTTACCTGATCTCCTCTTTCTTACACACACACACACACACACTGTAATACTGTATTACTGAATTAAGTAGTGATCATTTAGAATCAAAGTCAAGTGGAAATAGAATGTCATTGTTCATCATAGTCACAGCTGGGGCGTACATCAGATGGTCATTAGCCCACTGAACACTTAATGGTAAGACAGAAGTTCATGAAATCCATTTTCAAGTTCATGACTATATTCAGCATCAAGGGTGGACAAAACAAAGCATTTACCCTCTGACCAGACACAATTCTCAGCTAGAGTACAATGCTCACGTGGTAGAAGTCCATTAGGCCAAAATTCACTTGGTGTAAGTGGATATTCCCATATCATGCTATTTTCTCATGATGAACACAGAAACCAAGAGAGCTTAAACCAATAGGCACACTGACAGCTTTATGGAGAGGCAACTTTCACGCTTTAAAATGTGGAGGGACAAAGCAAAAACAACATGAAACGATGAAAGCTTTTATGGCAATATCGATCATCATAGGACTGATAGCACATACTGAACAAACAATGAAGACACCGAAATTCACTTCTTTAAAAGATCCACAAATTGTACCTACTTTCTGATGACTCTTTCATTTTGCTGACAACACATATGAGCCACATGCACTTATGGGTCAAAACCCTCCACCCAAACTTGGCAGTCTTACTGCATCTCTCCAGTCCTCTCTTCCATCGCAGTTCATTTCATTACCTAATATTAAAAAACCTGTGCAATCAGTGAGCCACAGTTCTTTTAGGTTTCTATGTCCATTTGTGATGAAAGATGTACCAATCTTTGCAAGTTCATCATTCTAAATGCCAGCAGTTCTATTTCAATAAATTTGGTCACAGTCAAACATAACTGGCTGGACGATACCCACTCCCACCTCATCATCTGTGCTGCCTTCCCACACAACTCCACCCCATCCTCTCCCGTCCCCCGTCAAACACCCATCCCTCTCCCCTCTGACTACAGAAACATCCTACTTTGAGCCAATGCCACCTGGCCAGGGCGGTGACCCCCCACAGTGGGAACAGGGTGTGCAGGGAATAGTCCTCCAGGCGTTCATTGTTGGTCACCCACAGAGCGACCAGGCATCCCGGTCGGACCAGGCCGGGCATGGGAAGGTTCTGCAGGTCCTCCTCGTCCATCATGTTGTAGCTGAAAGCAGTGACTTTATATCACCCTGTTATCATGTTGCCACACTGTGGTCTTGTACTGCCTCTTGATTGACACCACAATTCTACCCTTGGTAAGCTGATCAATGATAGATATGATCCTGTCATGTTCTTGTCGTTCCTTATGACTGACACCACAATTCTATCCCTCGGTAAGCTGATCAATGATAGATATGATTCTGTCAGCAATTCTATCCCTTGGTAAGCTGATCAATGATAACTATGATCCTGTCATGTTCTTGTAGTCCCTCATGACTGACAGCACAGTGCTGTCCATGGAGAGTTGATCGCTTATAAATATAACCCCATTGTACATGTTTGTGCTGCCTCATACATAAGAGCAAAATACTATCTATGGTGAACTGATGGATTACAAATGTAATGGCATTGTTAAAAGTAATCAACGATAAACGTACCACTCAAACCATGCCTGAAAGTTAACATCATCTATGCATCGAAACAGCAATGAACATGACAAGCACATACAGAATTGAAATTTATGGAAAATTCTAAAATTAGTTTTTGGCCTCTTATTCTTTCACATATCTATTAGATATTTTTCTACATCACACTTTGCCAGCTGTCTCAGAAAACCATCGGATCGAAATTTTATCCCATGGTGGTGATAATACTGCTTAATTCTATATAAAATGTCTCTACTAGGTAAGATAGGTGGACCATCACTGTTGATGCCCGGTTGTTCGATGAGTCTCCACCAAGAGATAAAAACTAACAAAACCTAGGCACGACAAATGGTTCTGTCTTCAGCATACATTTCAATGAATCCCATATGCTGTCAGGGAAACTCAAAATTGGAAGGGGAGAGGGTGGGGCCAGAGAAGGGGGTGGGGGGTGTAGAGGGTGGTATTTGGAGGGGGACAGGCATGGAGTTAATGCCCTCTTCTTCACCTTCATCCCCAACCCTTTCGTTCTCTTGAACAAAATATTTTTGCTAAGTCTTTTTTTCATAATGACAGCAGAAATACCCACACTTGTATTCCCTCATTATGTATCATACTGATACATACATACAAAATTAAACAGAGTAAATGAGCCAGGATATAAATGCCACTAATAATGTTCATTATAATTTATGGTTTTTGTTGTTGAAAAAAAAAATCTGTTCAGTAGTTACAGTACCTCCATTCCATACCAGCTGTAATAGCATTCATCAGGTCAGAACTGGGGTCCACTTTCAGTCTCTTTGAAAACAATGATCTACCAAGCTCTTGATTTAGATTTTCAAAAAAAACGCCTACCTTCTCTTTCTCTTCACAGACTTGTTTTCCCATGGGGGATCAAGTACAATCAAGTCATAGCCACTTCCTGCAAACACAGACACACACACACACACACACAGATGGATAGATATGGATATAGATTGACAGATATAGAAAGAGATATATATATGTATTTATATATATATATATATTATATATATACACACACACACACACACATATATAGGTGGACTGCGAAATTTCTTCATTTGATGCTAGGGGAGTACAGACACAATCAGTCATGTCACCCTGATATGTCCAAACCAGCGGACGAAAGGCCTCAGAGGCCATATGAATCATCCATCATTTCTCAGTCTCTCTCTCTCTCTCTCTCTCTCCACACACACACAACCACATAATATATATTTCTTTTTTTTTGCTTTATGGAGTCATCCATCACTGCAGGACTGGGGACCCTCGCCCCTGCTGGCCTGAACACCAGAGAGTGACAGCAGCTGAAGAGAACAGGAAAAGGGGCATTCTGGCTCCCCCGGTCTCAACCAGTTTCGACCGGGCGACTCCAGAATGCCCCTTTTCCTGTTCTCTGTGTCAAACGTGCATCCATGCCCGTTTGACATAGATATAAAGTCGCAAGCCCTCTAACTGTGTCAAACGTGCATCCATGCCCGTTTGACATAGATATAAAGTCGCAAGCCCTCTAACTGTGTCAAACGTGCATCCATGCCCGTTTGACATAGATATAAACTACCAAGCCACCTAACTGGGTCAAACGTGCATCCATGCCCGTTTGACATAGATATAAACTACCAAGCCACCTAACTGGGTCAAACGTGCATCCATGCCCGTTTGACATAGATATAAACTACCAAGCCACCTAACTGGGTCAAACGTGCATCCATCGTGCATGATAACTACAGCACCTATGGCAAGTATCTGCGTGACATAGATATAACTACCAAGCCACCTAACTGGGTCAAACGTGCATCCATGCCCGTTGACATAGATATAAACTACCAAGCCACCTAACTGGGTCAAACGTGCATCCATGCCCGTTTGACATAGATATAAAGTCGAAAATCCTTTAACTGTGTCAAACGTGCATGGGTGCCTGTTTGGTCTAGTTAAGAGTAGTGAAACTACCAAGCCACCTAACTGGGTCAAACGTGCATGGATGCCCGTTTGGCCTGGTTAGCCAAACCAACTAACCGCAGTTATTACTGTGCTGGCTGAAATGATAACAGATGTTAAGTGGCCTTACCAGTTCCACTTGACATTTTAAAACGCCTTCTTACCTTTACCCACCCCAAGTCACTTCTAAGTTCTTAACTCAAGTCACCCCCCAAGTCACTTCTAAGTTCTTAACTCAAGTCACCCCAAGTCACTTCTAAGTTCTTACTCAAGTCATCCCCCAAGTCACCTCAAGTTCTTACTCAAGTCAACCTAAGATTATAACTAAGTCATCCTCTAAGTACAAACCAAGTTCTTATTCAAGTTATCTTATAATTATTAAAAAACAATCTATGTTTTTATCTTAAATAGTAGATGTCTAATATAGTACACACACGCCTCAAAAAACGCGTCATCGTTGAGGATGTCTTGCTTAACGCCCTTGGCGTGAGATTGGTTAGCATAGATCTTAATGAAGTTCTTACATCCGAAGCAACCGCATTGATTACAATTCTGGTCTATGGAAATGTCTTGTATAGACTCCATGTCTTTATTTATTGACTTTATCATTTTATAATACGCCATGATCTATTTTTATAAAAAAAAATTTAAAATTAAGTTCTTAAAATATTATTCCATCTGAAATGGATCAAAATGATCTTTTGTTGTTGACGGTTCTGGCGTGCTGTTGCCTTCTGTATTTAGCGGTTCAGATTTTTTTGATTGCTTTTGTTTTGGCTGCCATTCTTTATATATTTTATAACAGTAATAACCGCCCCAGCAGCAGCAAGGACGCCAAAAATGGCAACAGTTTTAAGTTCAATATACCATGAAGACTTTGGTGCTGTAGGCCTTGAATCACATGGAGTTTTTATAGCTGGCATTGAATCAACTTGTTCTGGCGTTGGCGGCGTTATGTTTTCATTATGAGCTATATTTTGTAACATTAATTTTTTTTGTCTGTTCCACTCTGCTAATTTTCTTCCTGCTTTAACACGCCCAGGATGAGGATGCTCTTCACTGGTCTCCACCAGATTCAGTGTTTTCTGCTGATTTTCTGGCTTGGTTACTTTCTCCACCTGATTCAGTGTTTTCTGATTCTGCTGATTTTCTGGCTCGGTCATTTTGAAGGGAAATAAAATCTATATGATTAAAAGTTATTAATCCCATGATTAATGGCGATAACAATGTTCCAAATCTGTAGTATAGATCACATCCTAGAGACTCTAATGACTTTGTTAAAACTGGATCTTGCGTTAAATCATACGTAAGATCTTGTTCAGAATCAATGGGAGCAAATCTACTGACTAGTTTAGTGTACAAACTAAGAACCGTTTGCCCCACACTTTTCACCATTCTAGACCCTAGCTGCGCTTCATACCTGTTATGATACTTTAAAATGTCTTGCGGCGACATCTGTTGAATCTGTTCTATGCTGAATTCAGTTCCGAGGAACTGTTTTGTTTTTCCACATGCTGCCAAAGAATACAGCCTCTCCTTTTTGGGCATAATAGCTTGGTCATCGACTTGGTCATTCATAAGTTCAGGAAGGTTTAGGCTGCCTTGTAGCTGTAGTAGATCATCACTGTTCATGTTTTTTAATAATTATAAATATTTTATTTTCTAAAAAATGAGCACCGAAAAAACTGTTGCTAACCTTGTATACCATTCTGCTGTTATTGGAGGTCTAAGTGTAGGATACTCAATGCTTGGTAAAAGCTTGTTAAGAATTAAACCAGCAGATCTTGGCAAACTAGACTTTGAGGATTCAGCAAAGCTGATTGCTATTATTGCAGCTTCGTTTGCCACGAAAGATTTTCTAGTCAAGCAAGGAATAATTCCAGACAGTATAAATATGTAAATAAAAAATACATTTATAAAAAATGGCTTCGCTCGTAATGATGATAGGCGGCGCTGTGGTTAATGCGCTCGCTTTTAGTGGAAGTAATTACGCATTTAGTAAACTGCGAGATGAAGGCGAGAGAAAAAGACATAACAAAGCTGTGGAGCAACTAGCCGCAGCACAAGATCGCTATGAAAAGCAGAGAATTGAGCAGTTAGATTTTATTAATAACACACTGAAAAAACAGGGGCATGCAGCTTACACATTTAAAGATGTTGATCAAGCAATAAAACAATATTATCTTGTAACAGGCAAACCAATCGAGACATTGCCCCCACCAAAATTCAGTGACTTTTATCACCCATCAGAAAAACAAAAGATGCAAGAAATTGGGTTTATTGTCTTTGGTATGACCGTTGTGTATTTTGTTGCACATAATATTGGCTGAATAAAAAATGAACAAAATCTATTATTCGCCCAAAGGATATTGGAAGGGAATAACAGCAATTAAAAAGCTAAGCCAAGCAGCTGGAGTCAGTGAACAAACAGCAAAAGAATGGTTATCTAAACAAGCGATTTGGCAAATTTATTTACCAGCGCCTAGACGAATACAGAGACCGCACTTTGTCAATACAACTCCAAACGACACCCATCAAATGGATCTTCTATATTTACCCTCTGATACAATTAGACGAAAAAGATTTAAGTACGCGCTCACAGTCATTGACATAGCTTCAAGATACAAAGATGCGGAACCATTAACACAAAAGAGTGCTTCTGCTGTTGCTGTTGCCATACAACTGATATACCAACGAGGCCCGCTAACTTATCCTCGCATGATTCAAGTCGATGATGGAAAAGAATTTAAAGGGCAAGTGAATCAATTATTGTTGAAACATAGAGTTACCATTAAAAGAGGCATTCCAGAGTTCACAGATCACAGGCTTTAGTTGAAAACTTTAACAAACAGTTATCCGAAAGACTTTTTTCCTACCAGTATCACAGAGAGCTTATT
This sequence comes from Conus ventricosus, assembly GCA_018398815.1. Classification (NCBI taxonomy): domain Eukaryota; kingdom Metazoa; phylum Mollusca; class Gastropoda; order Neogastropoda; family Conidae; genus Conus; species Conus ventricosus. The sequence continues at coordinate 7,469 of JAFLJL010004685.1, forward strand.
GACAATTCTCGCAACACAGAATGGGTTAGAAGACTGCCCTCAGTTTTGCGCGCAATGAATAATGAAGAATTTAAAGCCTAAAACCAGTACAAGCAATCAAAAGAAAAACAATAAATGCTGCTGAAGAGCCTTCATCCAGCAAACTATTACCGTTTGGTTTGAAAGTAAGGTACCTTTATTTACCGGGGAAGCAGAAGGGGACACTCGCATCAGGGCAACCGATCCAGTTTGGAGTGTTGATCCATATGAAATAAAAAGAATTGTAAAAATGAATCCACCCGTGTATTATTTACGAGAAACTGACACAACAAAACAACCAGCTCCTCAAAGATCTTTTGCGAAAGAAGAACTGCAGATAATCCCACCAGACACAGTTCCAGTTGCTTAGTTAATTTACGTAAATATATTTGAGTTTAAAATGGAAGCTCAGAAGGAAGCGCAGAATGAAGCAAGAATGGTAAAGGAAGAGACCTTGAAAATGATACGGGAATCATTTCATGCGTGTAATGCTATTAAGGAAACATTTTCGGGATTAATCAATGCATGCTAAATCATCCAGATCACCTACAACTTAAACCCCAAATTGGGAAAAAGAATATCTTGAAATAATAAAAAAAATTCGAACGCATCAAGCAAACATGAGAAAAGATTTAAATGAATTGGATGAAGCTATGATTGATCTTATAACAAAAGTTGATGAAAAATATAAACCCCCCTGTTTATTGCGGTCCTCCAGTGCCCGATTGCATATGAAAACTCTGGATTAACAAACACACGTTTTGTGTTTGTTCTATCTAACGACTTCTTTATTACAACTGTTGTGTTGATCTCATGTAGATTAGATCGCAGTTTTTACGCTGTCATGATGAAAAGTCTTATTGCCAAACAATGCTTCTTTGTAGTTGTCATGTGATATGTTTGACTGCACAACGCTGCGAGATATTCCCTTTGCTTTCTTAATGATTTTCTCCTGGCTCAAAATACTGTACATTTTTTACCTTAAACCAACAAACTCCTTGATTACCTTTCCAGATAATTCATCCTTCATCTTTCCTAAAACCTTCTTGTTAGTAATTGAATGTAAAGGCGAATCTTTAGGATAATCGGACGTGTCATACCATCCACTCGCTCCTTTAGCTACTTCTAATTCCATGTCTTTATAAATATCTTCAGTAGGAATATCTATAACAAAACTACCTGTATCTGTGTAAAGTACTCTGGACTCAGGATACGAGGGCTTAAAGTAGTCATAAAGAAATTCTAACATCAAAAGCTTTGATAATTCTAAAACAGTAAACCCAATAAAAACGGGCTTGTCCAATTTGACTTTCTTTTTTTTCATCATTATGCCAAAAAGGTGATCATGGAATCTTCTAAAGTCCTGATAATTTGGTTTAGAAGTCAGCTTAATTGCTTCGTTCTCTCTGGTGACCAATCTGACATCTTTGCGCTTGTGGGGATTCTCCATAGTCTTTCCGAAACAACTGTTGTTCATTAACTTGAAAAAGTCTTTTTCTGAAGCATCTGCGGATTTAGTTCTGAGATCAGTGTTCTTCATGATGTATGGTTTCATGAACTGTTCTTGATCAAAAGCGATTATACGATGAACAGCTGTCAACTTCAAACCATGTCTTAAATAAAATTGTAGAAGTCTGTAATGGCAGACATAATTTTTTTTGCCTCGAAGATTAGGCACAAGTTTAGGCGGCTCTCTCGGATCCATCTTTAGACTTTCTGCTGCTAATGGATAGTCATTATGCAGGTCATGGAGTTCGTGAGGATATTCTAAATCAACTTCTAGAATGAAACCACGCTGCTGATCAGGCGTTAAACTGCCCAACCACTTTAATGCTTTTTGAATATTATTCGGATCGCCGCCTGTGTACATTTTAAAGTTACGTAATGGAAGTGATTGCGCCATTGCCCATCCATACAGATTGTTTGCATCTAAATACATAAGATAGTTAGACCTTTTACTGGGATCATAATCGTCCAAGTATTTGTTGTTTGCTTTACAGTAATGATGTGACACCATACTAATTCCTCCACGCAATCCGTTTTCAATCATCTGAATCATTGGTAGGTCAGACAATAAATCAATCTGTACTCCTGTAAACTTTAAGAAAGCGTCCCAACTCATCCCGGGCGCAGAAATGTAATGCGCGGGATCCAGGCTATAATGTTTCATGCAGGTCTTTCTATAGTTTTCAAAGACGTCCGCCAACAAACATGTATCAGCCATTAAATATGAGTCATGATAGTCTCCCATCGTTTTACACTCTAACTTCTGCCACGCATCTTGAGCATGCTGGTAATCAGAGTCACTGATGTCCTTTCCTCTAAGACTAGAAAAGAACGTGCCTTTAGGAGGAAGTGTGTCTTCATCAAACCTTTCCCAACTGTTCATGTACTCATAAGGGTAAACGCCCTTTCTAACGAGAGTGGGGTCAAAATATTCTTCCGTTATTGGGCAGGACTTTAAGGACATAGCCAGTGACTCTAATGAACCCATCATGTGTTGCATGGAGTCATAAAAAGACATGTTATTTAGATTAAAGCACATGTACTTTTCTGATGACTGTGCAATGCATGACACCCTGAAGGCATCGTCCACTGCTTTCATTATAAGATGAGAGTCGTAACCTCGCAAGTTATGAAAGAAGATGGGCAGCTTCCATGTCTTAGGATCAAACTTTAGTTGAAGATTGCATTTACTGTGTGCTGCACCTCTGAACTTTCCACTAATGTGATCATGGTCTCTTACTGTTGGATTCTCTGCGTCTGATGAGAGACCTAAACCACAAATCCAACAGTGAGTGGCTGCGTCATACTGTTCTTGGTCTTCAGGCGTCATTATGATTTCAGATAAGTTTAGATTATTAGAACAGTCATTACGCACTTTCTGCATGCGTTCTAAGAAGTATTCTGCAGCATCTGGGCCTCTATACAATTCTGGTGCTGAATGAACGCCATCCGACCTGACAATAATGAAGGCAAATGAACAAATCTGATGATTACTCATTAAGACTGTTTTTCGAAGTTTTTGTGGCGCTGGCCCTTCATAAGGAACAATGAGTGATTCAAAGTCTGCGTAAACAACATATGGAGAATTTTGCATCCGTTTCCAGTTCTTAAAACTAACTTTAGATCCGGGTGGGGGTGTAATTAGTTCTGTATTACAGTCAACTGGGCCGATACAATGTTTCTTATGTTCGCTAGCAGCTTGAACAGATGGAATTCTTGTTAAACATTTTCTGCAGAATTCTTGTTTGCTATGTTTTTTTGTAGTATAACTCAATAATCTACTCATTGTTCGTATCAATGTGTAATGCAGTAGCCCCGCTGGTGAAAGCATCAGTAGTAAGTCAACATGATTTTTGTCTGGTTCGCCTATTGTTGGACTGTTCTTGGACACTTTAATTGGCGCCAAATTTGTTTCCTCATCCCATGTGTATACATTAACAGTTATTGGTTTGTTTTGTTCTTCAAACTGATCAATTTGGTCTACACTAACAGGAAAGGACACCCCACTAAAGTTAAGATCATTGATGTAAGGGTGATAGTTAGACACTCTCTCTGCGTTTTTGCGGATATAATGCAGCCTTGCGAGAACACACCACATAAAACATTTGTCGTCTGAATTCTTTATGTTTAGAACTGCTTTTTTTGCAACTAATGCTGGAGGTAGTGGAATGTAAGCATTGCCTACAATCGGTGCATACTTAGCCTGTTTTAATCTAATCTCTAAGACTTCGCCCTCTGACCAACCAGAGCCTCTCATTTTGGCTTCTTCAGCGGCAGCGTCAAACTGTGCAAGCAGTTCGTCTGCCCAACCGGGTGTTAAGTCATTACGAGAAAGAATAGTTTGTTGTTTAGTCGAGACCCACACTTCTAGATTTTCTTCATTTATTGTTATATAGTCGATTAAAACAGCTAACATTACTTTAACTGGCGGGTCTATTGTTAGTTTACTTGGAACTTGGAGAAATAGCATGAACAACGCTTGCCTGTACGTTTGTTGGGTCAATGACTTCTAGATCAATATCATTCAGCGCTCTTGATAAACGCTCTCTCTCAAGCATTCCTTCAAACAATTCGTCCGGTCCTTCATATATCTTATCCATGCTGAGTTTCTTTTCTAACTCAAAATATTTATTTAAATTAAAAAAATACAACGGCTTAATCAGAATTAATATCAACGGTCTTTTTGTGCTTGGACTCATAAACTAAAGTATAAACACCTTTTAGTGTTGTTAATGTGAGCTGTTTAGAACAGAGTTTAATGTCTCGTTTACTTTTTTTAAGCATTCCTTTTTTATCTGCTCGGGGTCTGGCTGTTGAGAAAAACTTGTCCTCGCCTTTCTTTGAAGATCAAACTTTTGTCTTTTGTAGTCATCAAAATCGGCCTGTAAACGATTAAATTCTTCATCCGTGATGTTTGAGTCAACAAGCGCTTTATTTATTGTCAGTTTAAACGAACTAAGTTTAGCCGTTATTAGTTGAACCATAGCTGTGTGCTTTTGGAGTTTAGTTTTTAATTTTTTGCCAGCCGCACTTACAGCTAATGAACACAGACCGAGAGCTAAAGACAAACCTCCTAGAGGTAAAGCTGCGGGTGCGCCTATGCCCGTTGCTAAAGGCCTACACTTGTTCCTGCTGATAGGCGCTTATAGTCGATGTTCCAGTATTAACATAAGTAACAGCATTAAAGGCAGCAGAAACCTTCGTTTGGCTTTGCTGTATTTTGAAAGGTCTTGCTCTAGTTTTTTGTTGCATTTGCGTAATTTTTTGTTAATCTAAAGGTTTTTAGTTAGGGGTTTCTACTATCTCTTCTTTTGGCGGCGCTGTGGGCACATTTGGAAAACCTGAACAGACATGCTTTTTATAAAATAAAAATAATTTAGTATTGTATATCTTTTAATCTGTTATCTTCAATATTCAGCTGCGCATCATATATTAAAAACAAATGTACATTAAGCGGTTTATTGGGCTTCTTCTTCTTTATCAATTGAATGTTTATTACGTCTCTCACAGTTCTCCCCCTTCCATGCAACTGATTATCCTCTTGTTGACCTTAGGTCAATCCATAAACCGTATTCGTTGTTAAATAATCATCAAGCCTAACATTGTGAAGATGTAAATCTTTAGACACAAGTCAACTGTTGGATTTCTACACCTCCCGCCTCCAAACAGTTTTCTTATTTACATCAAAATGCTGAAAAGGTTTAAGCCCGCTAGCGTAGATTTGGTTAGGACTACCCTCAATCGAACATTGTACTTTTGTTATTTTTGGGTTAAAAACTTTTCACTTCCTCTTTTGAACGGTTCTTCATCTTCGCACAGCAATAAAATACCTTTAAGCGATCTTGCTGCAACACTAAAACTAAAATTCCATATAGCGTCTGCCCTGCTTCTGGGGTATGTTGTATGATGAATCACTCTTTCGTAAATATATTGCAAATTTTGACTGATATTGTTGCTCAAACAGCCTTGCTAAATTAGGGTTGCTAACAAAGTCAAACTCTAACAGATGTCAGAAATGCTGTACTTGCTTTGGTGTCTGATGATCTGATAACGCGTTTGTATTCATTAAAATTAGTTCATATGACAATCTGTCTTTTAATGCCCTTGAAAGTACGGCGCATGCGCTTTTAACAACTCAAAATCTAAGGGAATGGAAAAGCGATTTCCATACGCAAAATTTAAGCTACAGACTTTTTTCTGCTTTTAGCATCTGCGGGATTGCGGCGCCTATCTAAATTTTAGCGCTTCTTCTTTTCAATTCTTGAAACGCAAGATCGGCCCTTTCAATTCCCGGTTAGCCATAGATCAGAATAGGTTAAAAATATGTCTGCATTAAAGTAAAGAAATATTTCTTGCCCCTCAATTTTATAGAAATTTCTTAACGATTGCCCGCCCCAGATTCTGGTACAACTGTCCTGTTTGGGTCTGTTGTTGAAGCGAGTTCTATTTTGAAAGTAAGACGCGCAGAGCCTGGCACAATCACTTCATCTCTCCTAGGTCTGGAAATTTGACAGTAAGAATTTGATCTCATCAATAGTAGATTTGGGTTATTTGGAACAATAATATTCCGTTTATTTCCCTTCACGCCAAGGGGCTCTTTCAGTTTTCTATTCGGGTTAAATCGAGCCAATTTTTGCGACATTTTTTTTATAAAACAAAATAAAAAAGTTAATATTTTAAAACAGGCAGGCATTGAAGGCGAAGATTATGATGTTTTAGATCTTGGAGACGACATGAGTGAAATGACTCCTTTGATACAACATCGCTCGGGGCTCTCATTGCGGCGTGAATTAACAGAAAGTAAGGTCAGATCATTATACCAAAGTTTAGGCCAAGAACCTCCCGAATTTATAGACCCTAATGATTTTGAAGTAAAAGATGACCATTTGTTTGTGAGGAGCGACCAAGGACAACTTGTTCAGCTTACATCTAAACCAGACTCATCAAAGTTTTTAAAAAAGAGTACAATTAGACAAAGGCTCAGTGTGAGCGATCAAAATCGCCTTGGCATTACTAAACCAAAATAGATAGGGATGCAGTTGCTAAACTTCAAAACACACTGCAGGAACTCCCAACAGATAACCAAATGCAAAACATGGAACTTCAGATTTAAGTCAAACAGCGGACAAAGTAATGCAAGCAGAAACCAGTTTTTTCCGAAGAAACAGCGTTAAAAACAATTAATGATTCCCGCTACCCATGCGAGAAATAGCGGCCCTTGATCATGCTTTAAGAAGCATCAGAGGCGAATTAACAAACAATTTAGCAAAACTGGGTGAAATAGATGAGCATATAAAAGAGAAAAAGAAAAACTCGTGAGGCTGAAGACGCCAACTTAGGGTCTGATATTAAAGAAGAATAACCCAAAGACTAAAAGATCTTGAACAAGAAAGATCAGCAAGACTAGAAGCGTTGTCTACTAACCGAAAACAATTACAAACTCAAGTGAGCAGAATAAGAGAAACTATCCAAGAATTTTATATGAAGACACAACGCTAGCAGAAAGAATAAGAACACTGTTTAGAGAGCAAGGAGTCACATTAGCAAGCGTTATAACGGCCTTAGGATTTGCAATAGTACACTGGTGTTGGCTATTACAGGCGGCGGTGGTCAAAGCCCAGTGCCTCCACCACCATCGCCTCCATCGCCGCCTGATAAATCATGGGTAAAAAAACAGCTTGATCATCTTGCGGATTTATTAAAAAAATTAGCCGGTAAAGCTATAGACTCTTTACCGGGTATATTAGGGGTATTGTTAGCTGGCTTTTGTCTACTGCAAGCAAAGTAGTTGGCTTTATGGCCGAGCACTTATGGACATTAGTTCTCTTAATAGTTGGGTTAATTTTTAGTAAGATAAAGACCAAGTAATCCTAGCCTGTTAATCCAAGAACAAGCGTTGTCTTTTCATATTCATGGTCATCGCGAACAGAGTCCGCGAGCTTTTGCTGAGTCTTCAATGGCCTTTGGGCTTTGGGCCGCGGGGATTGGATGACTTATCTTGGGGGGTCATCTTGTTTTTTTACTGCTTGCAATATTACTGGCTCAGAATTTATGTCGTTTTGTCCGACCTTCTGTTCATTTCCTGCAACGAGAATTTCATTGTTGTAGTTTATAATTTGTTCCTACCTGGAGTCTGAGGTCAGAAGGTAGCATGTATAAACCATTGCCAACAGCAAAGTCTACTTTGATCTTGCGTATTGTAAAACATCTTGGTACCTTTTATACTTGAAGGTAAATCGACTGTAGAATTAATGGCGTCCTCTAAATTTGCTAAGTACTGTTTTTTGTGCATCAAAGCCGGTAGAAGGATCAGTTATGCTCGATCTAGTTTGTGCTTGCGAGCCTAGCAAACACCAAACGTAAGTACGAACAGAGTCGTTTATTCGTTCTATTCCTGCTTTAGTTAGGCCCTTAGAACGTCTAAGATAAATGTGTCCATGCTGTTTTATGCTCTTGCTCTATGGACCCGAGGTGAACAGTTGTGCCTGAAGAGAAAGATGTGTAAGGAGGATGCCAGTCATAGTTATACTTTCTGTGCACGCCCCAAAAATAAGGGGTGCCTAGACCATGATTAAGGTCCAACTTTTGTCTAAAGTCTGTCTTGATGTTAATATTGAATTCGTTACAGATCCTTTCAAAGCCTTCATGTCTATTCTGTTGCTGAATGGATTAAACGGTTTGTCATTAGGTAATGGTGCTTGCAGTTCAGTCAAAATACGTCTGAAGGTGTAATAGAAATGAAATCTATACACTGACCTAACCAAAGGATTAGGATGATTAAGTATCACATACGACACTCCCCCAACCCGTTTAGCACAAACCGGCAAAGTTTAACTGTCGATAAAAAAGCATCGATGACGAACCACACTTTTGGGGTGTATCTTTTTTAACAGGGGGGTTAAGATATCTGCTTAATGGAGTACTTACCTTTTTTTTGAAATTTTTCAAAAATTTTTGGGTAATTTTTTAAATTTCGGGAAAAA
>JAFLJL010004686.1:0-15357 GCA_018398815.1 Conus ventricosus
GCAACTTTTGGCTGGAGAAGTGAATGCTTTGAAATCTTTAAGCGCATGGAATTCAAAACCTGTGTATATGTATGTTTCAGTCAAACACAATAAGTCAAAGTATTTAGATAACTGATAAAGTCACTGATTTCCAGTTTAGGGACTAATCCAGCCACATTCAAATTCAGTATCTTTAACGGTACCTGAGCTGTTCTGTGGGCAGGCCTCCTCGTCATTCCACTCGTCACTGGGCAGGGCAGGAGTCAGAACATCGCTCACACAGCGACAAGACGCGTTTTGGGAGAGCTCTTCAAAATTAGCAATAATTTTGCCAAATTAACTTAAATTCTCAACATGGATGTTCGATTCAATGTTATCGGATGGCAATAGGTATGTTCCTAATGATTCTGTTCAAAATTTTATCAAAGAAAGCTTTCATCGCCGCAAATCGAGTGAACGGACTTCGAATGCACAACTTCTCTGCGAAATTGGCCATGGCTACACTACTGCTCATGTTACTTATGGCCGGAGTCGAACCCAACCCTGGGCCGTCATTTCAAAAACAGGAGGAACACTGTGACGGGAGGAACACACAGGGTGACGACAGTAACGTGCAACAGCAATTTGATCGCCTCTTCAGTGCCATCAACAACTTTTCTCGTACCGTGTCACAACTGACAAGTAAGAATTCCAGTTTTGAACAGATGCAACAAGATGTGAAAGCTCACCTCGACAAATGTCTTGATGACATGAGTAAATCTATGACCAGCAAGCTGACTGAAATAGAAGAGAACCAGAATGTGCTACGTCTGGACATTGATGCTATCGAAGATGAGTGTATCGGTTTAAAATCGTATTTGTCCCGCCTGGAGGAAAAAACAGAGAAATTGGAAAAACAAGCAAGAGACGATAGACGACCAATATAGACGTTATAATCTCCTCTTCTTTGGCCTCTCGTGCAGGGGTGACACATGGGAGTCATGTGAATCGAAGGTGAGAGACTTGATTTACTATGACATGAAAGTGAGAGAGCCAATGAACATAGAGCAAACACGTCTTGTGGGGTCTGCCATTCTGGTACGATTCCAGTCTCTGAAACAACGAGGCAAGGTCCTCAGTCAGGTCAGAGTACTCAGAGACACCCAGTCACCTGTGTATGTACGGGAGGACTTTTCCCACACTGTACGACAGAAGCGCTCCGGTTTGGCACCCCTGATGAACCAAATACGTAATGACGGGTTAAGAGCCAGGCTACGCAACGACAAGCTTGTGACAGACAGGGGCACCTATATCTTCGACCTACAGAAACAGGAGTACGAAAAGCTGGAGAGGAGGCCGACGCAGTCACGACAACCGAGGACTTGGCAGACGGACAGGGTACGAGACATCAACATAGGGACAACCTACGCGACACATCTCGACAGTTTCAACCGCGGTCAGAGGGTTCTCCACAGCAGTGTCTTCTCGCCGTGATTTGGATCACCCGTCAGTTAACTCGGCCAATCCAAAACACCCCGGGCATACAGCAAACACAACAGCCACGAACATCACATCAGTCAGCACAGTCATATTGATTACAGACAAGCACATAGTAAACACAACAATCACGAACAACGCATTAGTCAGCACAGTAATACAGCTTATAAACAAGCACGTCACACAACTACCGGTACTAACAACGACGACAACACGTCTCCAACTGACAGACATCCTAAGCACACAAACACCGACAGTGCGCAGACAGTTCGAGAGCTTTGGTCGTGGTAGAGGACGGGGTTTATCCAGCCCACCAGCCATCAACACACCGCGCCAGAGAGCAGCAGTGATAAACCAGGAGGAGTCTCCTCCCTCTTCTGATGAGGAGGGACATGGTCAGTATGGGACAGAACGTATGTGATGAAACACAGCATTTCCCTGTATGCGAAAAGAAAAGCCGGTATGAAAACGATCCCATTCCTGGGGTTCCTGCCTTGCAACCTTTCTCAACAGGACTTTAACGTTCCATTGAAACGTTCAACCATGCCATTCGATTGGGGATGATATGGGGGGGTTTGAAATGGAAGAGATTGAAAACCCGTCTGTAAATTTCTCTCATGAATCGGAAATGAATTGCGTTCCACAATCCGGAGGAATTTCGTCTGGAAGACCCCATCTGGAAAAAATCGCAAGTAGGGCTTCAGCGACAGAAAACTGTATCAATTTTCTTCAGTGGAATCGCTTCTGGATACCTTGTCGCTGTATCCCCCAAAAGTTAAGATATAGCGATATTCGGAAAAGGACAGTGGGAAAAGGCCCAAAAAGATCAATAGCCACCTTTCGAAATGGGATGGAAATGAGAGGCATTTTGTGCAAAGGTGCACATGGGACGCGACCTTTCTGAGATGTCTTTTGGCAGATGTCACATGAGCGGCCGTATTCTGTAACTTCCTTTGTGACACCTGGCCAATAAAAAGAATCAAGAACTCTCTTTAATGTTCTTTGATTCCACAGTGACCAGCGAACAATGCATCATGAGCAGTGTGTAGTACTGTCTCTCTAAGTGGCTTTGGAACAACTCGTTTGTTTTCCTGTCCAGGTACCCACCTGTAGAGAATGTCAGAGTCCAGTATGTACGTTGGTTTGTCCGTTGGTATGTCAGTGACAGTGTTTAGCAGCAGAAAGTATTGTCGTCAGCGTCTCGTTTTTTTTCCTGCATTTTTTTAGATCATCTGGTAATCGGAGTTCATCCAGTTTGAGACTTTTAGCGGCTTTTTACTTTTTCCCTGCTCTATGATGTCTGATCTAGTACTCACCCAAAACAAGGAACGAACGATCCTCCAGCACCACCATGTACTGTAGCGACACCTGGCAAATTGCCAAGATCAAGTCGCCCGACTGGGTTATCAATAACACAGGCGGTAAAGAAATCCGGAGTAGTACGGTGTATCGACCGAAATTTTCGCCAGCGAAAAACGTTTCAATCTTGCCTCCCCAAACGACCTACACTTTTGGACAGTGTTGAGATACTGGTTTTGTCTCGCAAAACCAAAGCCCGCAATCCGTTGATGGCTCGTTTTCAAACACCGATCAACGATTGATGGGGTGTCAAAAAAAGGGCCTTCTTCCCAATCAGTGGAGCTAATGCAGGTTTTAAATCATTTTTTAAAAAGGGAAATTCTTTTTCAAATGAAATTTCCCCTCACAAAAGAAAAAACGCTTTGCTGATGGCAACTGACTGTTTTGGGAATTTTGGGTTCTGTCCACGAACTGGCCCAAAAGTCTACGCGGTGGTCGTTGTCCACGACCTCAAAAACGTTTGCTGAGGAGCAACGATTTTTGGCGGTGGTACGGGTATGACGAAAGCACTCAAACCGGGGAAAAGATCCCTGTCCGTTCCTAAAAATTACTTGAGGACTAAAAATGACCCACGTTTCCCTTTTCCTGAAACTTCCCTTCCCGATGGATGACTGACGCATGAGAAAAAGAGGAAAATTCCCCTTTTCCTACCACCCCTTTTTCTGGGTAGCGATACAAAATGATCAGCCATCGACCTTTTTCCTCAACGTTTTTAAAATTCCCTTTTTCTTTAAGGAATGGCCAATCTTTGCTCACCTCTGGAAAAGTTGTTTTTAAGAAGGAGATCTCGCAGTGATTAAAAAGTTTTGTTCGTTTTTGAAAATCGATCCATCGATCTAAACAATGACTCATACAATTAGAAACGACGGAAAACGATTCTCTTTGTCAGGGCGCACGAAGGGAAAAACGTTCGCAAAAAACGACAGAAACTTGAAATTTTTGGGGTTTTCTTTCAACGACCCCAATTAAATTTTGTTTTCGCCGCGAGTGTGGGGTTTCAACCCAAAGGTCCCCTTAAACAACGACCAATAACAATGTCCACTTTTCCTTTGGGCCCAACCAAAAGGGGCGTTGCGTGATTTTCAAATCGGAAAAGAAAACTATCGTTTCATCCTTTTTTTCCTAAAAAGGGTAATTTTGGGAAATTATCTGATTTGATGAGGCGCGCTTGGGGGCCCCGATGGGGAACTGGTGGGGGTTCCTCGATGCCTGTAATTTTTAAATCTCAGCATGGGTCTCAAATTCAAACTGTCTAACTTAAATGACGTTCTTTACTTCAGTTTTCCCTCTGTGGTCTTTTTTTCACCCTTCCCTCTGTATTTTTTTTCTTAAACTTCGTTCCCTGAGTTTTTTTTTTCTTCATTTCGTTTCCCTCGTATCTTTTTCTTCAAACTCTATTTTCCTTTTGTTTTCTTACTTTTTTTTTCTTTGAATTTCTCTCCTCTCTTACCCTCTGCCCTATCTTGCTTGTTGCCATTTGGTAAGGTTTTTCTCCATCAAAAAACCCAAACGTTCCCCCTGGTTGAAATATTTACAAAATCATCCTAATGAACCGTAACAAAAAAAACACAAAACAATTTCTAAATGAATAAAAATAAGGGGATTATGTGGCTTTTATGTTTCACAAAAACGAATTATGTATATACAAATAAAGAATTCAATTTCCGGGGTAAAAAAAAAACAGCTTACTAAAACAAGGGGAGAATAAAACAAGGAAAGTATTTTTCCAAAGTATTTTTGTTCTCGAAAAAGGTATCAATTTTTAAATTTTTAAAAAAAGACGTTTAATGCTAATCTTTTTCCCCCAAGAAAGGAAAAAAAAAAATAAAGTTTTCTGAAAAAAATTCTTTTTAAAGTTTTAGTTCTTAAAAGTTTTTTGTTGTCCCCTTTCTTACTTAATTTTAAAGGGAAATTTTCAAAAAGATGTTCGCCCTTATACAAAAAAATGAATAAAATTACAAAAAAAGGAAGCACAACCCAAATTTAAAAAAAGGGGAAAGAAACACAAACTAGCGGAAATCTACGTAAAAGATAAAAAATTGAAAAAAAAAAAAGATAGGGGCTTATTGAGGAGAAGGTTTAAAAGGTTTTTAAAAAAGGGGTGAAAGGAAATGAAAGATGTCGGTAAACAGGAGAAGAATCAAGAACACAAAAAAAGCCCTCAGACAGCACCCTAGTGCACTGTCCCGTGAAAAATGGAGACGGGGGGAAAAATCATGAAAAATATCAAAACCTACATAAAAAATATAAAATAAAAACAAAACAATCAAAAAATGCACATTTCAAGTGCGAGTACACCGACGGGGGGGTTCTTAAACGGGGAATGTGCAGTGGGAAAGCGGACGATCACTCAATCCCTCCCACCAAACCCGGGGGTTTTAACAATATTTTTTTCTTCACATTACAACCATTCTCTCACACTCACTCCAGTTTTTGGGGGATGGGTCATAACAAAAAGGGAAAAACAGCCGAAGAGGAAAAAAAAGAAAGAAAAAAAAAAAAATGGGCATAGAAGAGAAAAAGCACTATTTAGAAAACTGACCTGGGGGCAAATAAAACAAATAGACCACAAAAACCGCCAATATCCTGGGATCCCCTACCGTCCCCAAACCCAACCGCTAAACCGACAAAGAATTCACTAACGAAGAAAGACAGTACTAGAAAAATAATACATCAAACAGGACCTTCAGGGTTAAACAAAACAATAAGAAAAAAAAAAACGAATCAGTGACCCCTTTAGGCCCCACACAAAACACAGCCAAACCCACACCCACACCACACACGACATAAGACTCATCTTATCCTGTGCCCGAGGAGGTTCACCGTGGGAGGTGGATCCTAAGAAGGGCGAAGCCCGCAGTGGGCTGGTCTTCCAGTCCGAGCGAAGATGTCCCAGTGAAGGGTGAGGCACACCTTCAACAGTCCTCAGAGCAGGCAGTGGGCTGGTCTTCCAGTCCGAGGTGAAGGTGTCCCAGTGAAGGTGAAGCACACCTTCAACAGTCCTCAGTGCAGCGACGGGTGCCTGGCTACCGGATGGCGTCTGCCAGTCCCGGGATGCTGGTCCTCAGCCAGTCCAAGACCGGAGCTGCCAGAAACAAATGGCAATTTTTTCCCGCCCTACGGCGGAGATCAGTCTCCAGAAGAGATGTCATCTCTTTATCGTCTTTGTCAGTGTGTGCAACAGTGGGTTCGGCATGCGTCATGTGAAGGTCACGTGCCGTAAAAAGGTCAACTATGTCACTGTCACTTTAAAAAGGGTAAATAAACTATAATAACTTCTTTTGTAAAAAATCTCAATAAATAAAACCAACTAAAATCCATCCATACGTCTGTCGCACAAACATATAGACAAGGACACAACGAGAACGGAACCATACGCGGGGCGATACGGCCGGAATTCCACACTCCGTGGTCTAAGTGTCAAGCCTTCGAACGCTCATGCATTCCACGATCCGTCTCGTACCTACGAAACAACAAGGAAAACAAAACAACACTTACGATATCCTTCCGCCCACATCACATTTTAAAAGCCATACAAGCATTGACCGACCTGTATACTCTGAAAACAACCAACACAGCTTCCATTGACCGAATGAAGGGATATCATATAGTAAGCCATTTTCAACTCAGTTCAAAGTAACCGAATACCCAGCCGCTAAGGACCGAAAACACAATTAAAGATAATGCGTTTCTATAATTCCATAACAAGACGCATATCACGACACCATTTTCAAAACCTGTTCCCCTTCTTTGGAACAGTTACACACAGAAAAGGTGTGTCAAAGCTAACAGAAACATTAAGGCAGAAGAAAACCCGCAATCACTGAGAGGTTAGAAAACCAAAATAACCAAGACCCTGTCTAAGACAGACCATATAGTTACCAAAATGGCGGGTGGGCGAGGTAAGAGAACGGTCCGCTCCCCCAATCCGATGAAGGATGCAGCCGTAAACCGTGACGGTCCCCAATGAAGTGGACTCAAGGTCAGGATGACCTAAGGTGCTTCCTCCAGTGGTCGGGATAGGGATCCCAGAGGTGACAAGTGGAACTCTTTCCTTCCCACCGAAGGGTGAAAGACTTTCCACGCAACCCACGTCGAAGTGGATCCAAACAGGAAGGCTCCAGCTGGCAGAGATAGAGATCTCTCCGACTCCAAAGTTCGTAAGCGAGTGCCACACCACTCGCCTAAACAAGATGGCAACCAGTAAAAAAAAACAGCTCAGCTGTGTCACCTGACAGCTGACGAACCACGTGAAAAACGATAAAAAGAAAAAAGAAAGCTTTTAAAAAAAATAAAAGAAGAGAAATATTGGAGGATGGGAGCAAAACGCACCGGACGTAGCGCACCCAGGATGACACGAATAACAAACTGGTCAACACCCGCCAATGTAGTGAAGATGTCGCTGGCCATACTCCACTTATATCAGTTTGGGAAGAAATGAATTATCTTCCAAACGAAAGTATTTACGTCCGTGACAATACCCCCCAACCAAAGAGGCTTGTGCCACTGAGGCACAGCCTATCACAGCCTCCAATATTTCTGTACAACCCTTACTCTTATACAATGTAAACTTTCTTTTCTAACCGATTCACCTGAGCCTCCCTGTGGTTCTGAACACCGAAGGACTTTCAGAAAAAGGGTCATGCCTTCACGTAAGAAGGTTCCATTTCTCATGTTCACGTTCTCTGCCGTCTTCATACATCCTGGTCACCTTGGTCATGGAAGCGTGCTGTTTTACGTGAGTAGGAGACAGAGCTGTCACACAACTGGCCCAGGTGTCGCTTCATGGCTGTGGGGCGGTCCTGGTTGGTGTTTGACTCCTCATTCGCTCTCATTTCAGCGCATGTTCGACTCACTTTGGTCTGCTCCGTCGCTTCCTTAACAGGGGCTTTCTACCCACGGATGCAGGACCTGTTGATGTCAACAACCCCACAGGCATCCTGGTGTTCTGGCTCTTCGGAGTTGCTCGGTGGCAAACATTGCAACTGCGACCGTGACTTTGGATGTTGAGGGAGGATCCTTTGCTCGCACACTGCGTATAGTTGAGGGATCCTTGGCCCAAGTGCCATGCTGAGTCAGGCTTCAAGAGTGGTTTCAAGCCTCTTTCTCTCTCTGTGCTTGTGAACGCGGGGTGCGGCCACAAATACTCCTGGCAACTCTGCCGATATCTCCCGACGTTGACCGTCCCAAAGCACACTGAATTACCAATCATAGGGAGTACGCAGTCGCTGAAGGGCTACTGCCCACACCTTCCCTTTAAAGTATGGCGTAGAGACATCTACCAGTGCTGTAGATCGGGTTGCCCTGAAGGATGACTCGATTCCTGACACTTGGCATTCTTCTCCTCGCGGCGCATCACAAGGACTAATTGCTCGTCAATGAAGACTGCTGTGGCTCCTGTGTCCCTAATAGCTTTCACTTTCTTGCCACACACCACGGATGGGAAGGTGGGATACGAGGGGGTCGTGACCCGCCCTCTCTCCAAATGCCACCCTAAAGTGCGAGATGTGGGATTTTGTCTTGTCCCTCCTCTTGGGACAATCCCGAACCAAATGCCCCTTTTCCCCACAGAGGAAGCAAAGCCTGGGTTTGGGCTCGAGTTCCTGGAATTGCTGGGGACATCGCTTTTGGAGGGTGACGAGGGTTTGAAGTCATGTGACTCCCGATCGAGGGGTTTCCTACTTGTCCCTGGCGCAGGCATGCGATAGTGACGACGCGCATCTGCGAAGGCTTCAGCCACCTCGATTGCCCTGGCGAATGTCTTTGTTTCTCCTCACCCCAACTTGAACTGCAGTTCCTGAGATACCGAACTCATGAGTTGCTCCAAGGGGAAACAATCTTTCAAATCCATGTCTGAGGCCTCAATCCAGTATTCCATGGTACGCCGGAGGCGTTCCCCGAACTGGTGAAAAGTTTCCTCAGAAGGTTTCCTCATGGTGCGAAACTGCTTTCTGTAAGACTCAGCAGTCATGTGCAGTCTCCGGCGAAGAGCCGCTTTCAACTCGGTATAGGAAGCTCCGGGTGGAATATCGACAAACGCCTCCTTAGCCTTCCCTGTCAGGCTACTGATGAGGTAAAGGGCTTTACTTCTGGTCGTTAGCTGGTACGCAGCGGCAACCGCCTCAAAGTGCTCGATGTAGGTATCTATATTATCGCTGGCACTGTACACTGGCATATGTACTTGGGCGGAGCCACCGGAATAACCAGCCCTGATGAAAATCCGCTAGTTCTCGATGGTCAGAACCGTGCTCGGAAGCAACCACAGACTGTGCTTGGGGTTCATCTAACTGTTGAACCAGTTCGGCCCGGAGTTTTTCTTTTTCCTCCACCAAACGAGCCTCAAAGTCCAACCTTTCTGTTTCTGAGCCTCCCTTTCTAACTGTTCTCTCTGTTCTCTAGACTCTCGCTCCATCTCCTTTCCTCCATCTCCTCTTTCCATCGCCGTTCCTTCTCCTCTCTCTCCAATCTCTTCTCTTCCCTTTCCAACCTCCTCTCCTCCATTTCCTCTTCTCCTTCTCCATTTCCATTTTCCACCGTCTCTCTTCTTTGGCTTCTCTCTCCCCCTTTCTCCAGTCTCCTCTCCTCTCTCTCTGTCCTTTCCCTCGCTTCTCTCTCTTCCTTTTCCAGTCTCCTCTCCTCCCGCTCTCTTCTCTCTCTTGCCTCTCTTTCTTCCCTTTCCTCTTCTCCTTGGCCTCTCTTTCTTCTCTCTCAATCCTCATCACATAAGGGGATCCATGGGCGCTGGTCCAGAGGATGAGCATAGGCGAAGGCCGAAAGCGGAAGTCATCTCGAAGATACGGCGGAGGCGAAGTCCCGAGACCGGAGTGGGCAGAGGTCGCCTCGGAGAGAGTGACCCAGGAGGGGTTATCTCCTGTATTGTAGACATCACGGTGACGGGAGGACGAATCCCCCCAGAAGAATACACGACCTGGGTAGTTGGGCCAGTCATCGCCTGAGTCATGGGCTCCCCATCCCTGGCAGAATTCCTGCACCGCGAGTCTGAGAGCGAGTGATCCGGCGCTCGTCGTCCACGTGTTCCATAACTGACAGTATAACTCACTAGACACGAAGTCACCGAATCACTAAGAGATACACAAATTTGCACAACCAGCAGAACCCTGACTAACGAAATCCCACGAAGGTTCCGACGTGTGTGTCCACTTCGCACCTAGTACCACGGTCGACTACTTCGAAGGTCACAAAGTATCTGAGTCCACCACAAGCCAATATTACAGGACGATACTAAATAGATATAAATCCAAGATTCTGTGAATAGTCACTGGGGTTGAAGAGAACTCCCCCCCAAAATTTCCAAAGGGAAAAACCCACTATCTTAAATCAGCGATCATGTAGGGTAACACCAACACATGGTTAACCCACCCTCACCGAGAATGACAACACTCACTGAAAGACACTGAATGACAAATGACGTAAGGGTTTGAATGTCCGTCAAACACGCATGGACAACCCTAACAAAACACGAGGAAGTGCTTTTATCCAACGAACCAAGATGTGTCCACCAACAATATCTCCTCCAAAGTCCAAGTTCCTACAAGATAGAACCACAAAAGTTAAAGTCCAAGAATAGGAACCGAAACTGTATAGCTCACAACGTATCAGCAACTCCAATCCGCTAAATCGCAGCTGTATTCCCACGAGAAGGAAATACGGAGTAAATAACGTTCCACAAATGTAACTATGACTAAGGGTAGTCAATAACTGTATCAATATTCCCAAAACAGGAAGGAGAAATGACAAAGTCCTATCTGCGACTTTTTGACTAAGTGTAGTCAACACCAACCGATCTCCAACCGTAGGTTACAGTCTAAGGTATGTTTCACAAGACAAGAAAGTAGTTTTGAACAACAAAGTCAACAATGTATGACTTATGACTAAGTGTAGTCAACACCTAACAAATCACCAACCGTAGGCTACAGTCTAAGGTATGTCTCACGAGACAAAAGAGTAGTTTGAACAACAAAGTCAACAATGTATGACTTTATGACTAAGTGTAGTCAATCCACAAAACCGTTCAAACTTGAAGAGAAAGAATGCTTCTACAGACCAAATTGCAGTCAAGAGTACTGCACACTAAGCTAGCCCAAACGAACTGAATCGAATTTACCCTGGCTAAGCTCAATAAGTAAGCAAACTAACCTCTTCTCACCAAAAAATGAACACAGAGTATCCAAATTCAATAACTAGCCAAGAGCTGGAGTTATTTCCCCTGAATTCCAACGAAGGAAATACCCAGTTATGTTTTCAACACTTCACAGCGTTGAGAACAACAATCTTCAAAAGAAAACCTCTGACCAGAAAACGTGGTCCAAGCTCAACGATTTTCCTTTTATGGAAAACAATATCCAAGCATGAATCAATTCCAACACGATGTGGAATTACTCAATAAATCGACAAAGCACAAACTCATCAATGGGTAACAACAACTACCCTTGTGCACCGGCGTGCCAAGAACCCAAACAAAGTTACCACACCTGGGTAACAAACCTATGTCCGGATCAAATGTCAAACTCTCAAAATAAGACTTCAAAGACGTTTACCCAGCAAAAGGCCAAAGAAATCACAAACCTTTACAACTGAATTTATAACTCAACGCGTTACTCCAACCAGCAACCAACTTACCAAAGAGAAAAGCAACAAGACATCAACAAACACGCATAAGGCAGGGGCGGACAATAGAACTTACACACCCTACCGCAAGGCCAAACAACAACCTAAATTCCACTGCGACTAACGTAAACACAAAGTACACGTGCGCCAACACGGTCACTGGGCACCAGGACAGAACTGACTCGATCAAAACAGTGGCCCGACGAACGCGTCGAAATTCCCGTGCAGCACGATCTAGTCCACAGACGGAAACACGTGCTAAACACTGCTCGTCACTAAATGGAGACGGATGAAAGAGGGAAGGGGCACCAGAAAAAGGCACAAGTGCTCTTTGGAAAGACACTTTGTGTATCCACAACGCTACACTCCCATTCTCAACACACGACTGACAAATTTATTATTCCAATCAACACAATCACACAAATTAGTGTTGAACAATTAAGAAAGCCCTAACATCAGCAGCTAGATAGAAAAGCAAATACACTGCTTGTATGTGCGCTAGACAGAAGAGGAAAGCCTATCAACTTAGGGCTAATCCCCTTAGACTAAACAACACAGATCCTATAACCTAATGTGTAATAAAAAAAAAAACACACCAAGAATAGTCTTTCCTTGTCTTTTTTTTTTTGTAAACTGAAGTAGGTAAACTTACGCAAGACCGAGTTTCGCGCAAACACGGGATCGAAACTAAGTGTCAAAGTTTGCCTTGTAAACAGAGCACCAAATGTTTGGCAAGCCTGCCTACACTTACCTTACTCACACAGTCGGCGTCTTTGGGGACAGGCAAACGCAGATCAAAATCCTAAATCAGTACAAGCACTGATATCGATGACTCTGCACAAGCAAGACCTATTAATCTAGAGTTCAAACCCCCTTCTTTCTCCACCCAAGTACCTATTCTAACTAAGGTAATGAGAAACGGGGAACGGAATTCTAGAACCAATAGCCGGGGGTACTAGACAAAACAAAACAAACGCGGAGACGAACGCGGAACGGAAGCGCCGAAGGTCCGACCACGGAGCACGGAACTCACCTGCCGACAGCACCCCCAAAACCGGTCCGCTCCAATGGGTTCCCTACTGACACTAGAACCCACCCAACCAACCACCCTTCAAATACACGTAAGAGAGATAGACAGATCCCTCAAGGGTCGGGCGGTAGTGAGTTCAGAGTGTCGCTTTTTTACTACCACCTACACATTCCTGTACCCCGCATCTCCACCATAATTGTCAAGTGCGAGTACACCTGACAGGGGGGTTCTTAAAACAGGTAATGTGCAGTGGCAGAACGGAGCGATCACTCAATCCCTCACACCACCAACCACAAGAGAAAGAGGTTTCAACAATATTTTTACTTCACATTACAACCATTCTCTCACACTAGCACTCCAGATGGGTATGGTCATAACAAAGAAGAGAAAAACAGCCGAGAGAGGAAAAGAAAGAAAGAAAAAAAAAAACAATGGGGCATAGAAAAAAAAGCACTATTCAGAACTAACTGACCTAGGGACAAAGTAAATCAAATAGACCACAAAAACACGCCAATATCCTGGGATCCCGCTACCGTCCCAACCTAACCTGCTAAACCGCTACAAAGACATTCACATAACAGAAAAAAAGACAGTACTAGAAACAATAATACATCAAACAGGACTAGTCAGGGTTAAACAAAACAATAAGAAAAAAAAACGAATCAGTGACCGGCTTCAGGCCCACACACACACACGCCAAACCCACACCCACACCACACACGACATAAGACTCATCTTATCCTGTGCCCGAGGAGGTTCACCGTGGGAGGTGGATCCTAAGAAGGGCGAAGCCCGCAGTGGGCTGGTCTTCCAGTCCGAGGCGAAGATGTCCCAGTGAAGGGTGAGGCACACCTTCAACAGTCCTCAGAGCAGGCAGTGGGCTGGTCTTCCAGTCCGAGGGGAAGGTGTCCCAGTGAAGGGTGAAGCACACCTTCAACAGTCCTCAGTGCAGCGACTGGTGCCTGGCTACCGGGTGGCGTCTGCAGGTCCCGGGATGCTGGTCCTTCAGCCAGTCCAAAAACCGGAGCTGCCAGAAACAAATGCAATTTTTTCCCGCCCTACGGCGGAGATCATCTCCAGAAGAGATGTCATCTCTTTATCGTCTTTGTCAGTGTGTGGCAACAGTGGGTTCGGCAGTGCGTCAGTGTGAAGGGTCACAGTGCCGTAAAAAGGTCAACTATGTCACTGTCACTTTAAAAAGGGTAAATAAACTATAATAACTTCTTTTGTCAAAATCTCAATAATAAAACCAACTAAAATCCATCCATACGTCTGTCGCACAAACATATAGGACAAGGACACAACGAGAACGGAACCATACGCGGGCGATACGCCGAATTCCACACTCCGTGGTCTAAGTGTCAAGCCGTTCGAACGCTCATGCATTCCACGATCCGTCTCGTACCTACGAAACAACAAGGAAAACAAAACTAACACTTACGATATCCTTCCGGCCCACATCACATATTAAGCCATACAAGCATTGACTCGACCTGTATACTCTGAAAACAACCAACACAGCTTCCATTGACCGGAATGAAGGGATATCATATAGTAAGCCATTTTCAACTCAGTTCAAAGTAACCGAATACCCAGCCGCTAAGGACCGAAAACACAATTAAAGATAATGCGTTTCTATAATTCCATAACAAGACGCATATCACGACACCATTTTCATACCTGTTCCCCCTTTTTTGGAACAGTTACACACAGAAAAGTGTGTCAAAGCTAACAGCACATTAAGGCAGAAGAAAACCCGCAATCACTGAGAGGTTAGAAACCAAAAAACCAAGACCCTGTCCCAAGACAGACCATATAGTTACCAAATGGCGGTGGCGAGGTAAGAGAACGGTCCGCTCCCCAATCCGATGAAGGATGGCAGCCGTAAACCGTGACGGTCCCCAATGAAGTGGACTCAAGGTCAGGGATGACCTAAGTGCTTCCTCCAGCTGTCGGGATAGGGATCCCAGAGGTGACAAGTGGAACTCTTTCCTTCCCCCCGAAGGTGAAAGACTTTCCACGCAACCCACGTCGAAGTGGATCCAAACAGGAAGGCTCCAGCTGGCAGAGATAGAGATCTCTCCGACTCCAAAGTTCGTAAGCGAGTGCCACACCACTCGCCTAAACAAGATGGCAACCAGTAAAAAAAAACAGCTCAGCTGTGTCACCTGACAGCTGACGAACCACGTGAAAAACGATAAAAATAGAAAAAAGAAAGCTTTTAAAAAAAAAAAAGAAAGAAATATTGGAGGATGGGCAAAACGCACGGACGTAGCGCACCCAGGATGACACGAATAACAAACTGGTCAACACCCGCCAATGTAGTGAAGATGTCGCTGGCCATACTCCACTTTATATCAGGTTTGGGAAGAAATGAATTATCTTCCAAACGAAAGTATTTTCGTCCGTGACACACATTCACCCAAACGCAAAGAAAAAATCTCACAACACAAAAAAAAACAATAGAAAAATTTATTAGGAGAGTTTTCCCCGCACTTGTCAACCTCTGTCCTGTTGAAGGAGACAAGGTCGTTCAAGCTCTGGAGAGAATGTAAATATGTGAGTTCAAGCTCAACCCATGTTATTTTGCACGAAAACCCCCCTTTTCACATCCAAATCACGTCCATCTCATGTCAATTTTAGCCAAAATTAACCCCCTGTTTTTACAAAAAATTAACACCTCAAAACCGCCAAAATTGACGTAATTAATAATAATAATAATAATAATAATAATAATAATAATAATAATAATAATAGTAATAATAATAGGAACATTTAGTGCGCTAATCTTAAACAAAGCCTAAGCGCTTACAGCAATAAGCCCTAACCACACACGCACACACAACACACCACACCACCACCAACACACACACACACACAACAAA
>JAFLJL010004687.1:0-15677 GCA_018398815.1 Conus ventricosus
ACACACACACACACACACACACACACACAGAGAGAGGAGAGAGAGAGAGAGAGGAGAGAGAAGAGAGAGAGAGAGAGAGGATGAGAGAGAGAGAGAGAGAGAGAGAGAGAGTTTTTCTTGTCTTTCTTCCTTCCTTCACTTTCTTATCTTCATTCGTATGGTGCATTTCATTTTGCCGTCCTTCCTTCCTTCTTTCCTCCATTCCTTTCTTCCTTCCTTCCTTTCTTTCAGGGAGCGGACATCTTGGTGTTTCCAGAAGATGGACTGTACGGGTTCGGGTTCACCTGGGATTCTCTCACCCCTTACCTGGAGTACATCCCTGACCCCAACGTCGTACACTGGGTTCCTTGTGACGATCCCTCCCGATTTCCGTTAGTTGACCACCACGTCGGGACGTGGGGGCGGGGTGGCGAGGGGAGGGGAGGCAGGTGGTGGGGTGGTGTTGATGGAAGAGGGGTGGGGAGGGTGGGGTTGGGGGGGGGGGGAGGGTAAGAAGAGCGCTGCTTGCGGTTACGTTGTGTTTGCTTCTATTTACTGGATTGCTTATCTGTTGAATTTGGTTGATGTTGAAACAACAGTGACAAGTGGTAGTAGTAGTAGTAGTAGTAGTAGTAGTAGATAGTAGTAGTAGTAGCAGCGGTAGAGGTGGATAAGCAGTTAAGCATAGAGTGGTTGTGTCATAGTAAATGTCGCGGCCGCGGCAGCACAATTGTAGAGGAAGTTGCATTGAATATCGTGCACTAGTAGTAGTAGCTGCAGCAGTAGCAGCAACAGTAGTAGTAGTAGTGGTAGTAGTAGTAGTCTTGTTGTCATCGTTGTCCGTAGTAGTAATAGGAGTAATAGTGGTGATTGTGGTTGTAGTAGTAGTAGTGGTAGTAAGTAGTAGTAGTAGTAGTAGTAGTAGCAGTGCAGTAGTAGTAGTAGTATTACCATTAGTAGTAGTGCAATTCTTCGCAATTTTTATGAATATAGATACTGTATGTTATCCACTGGTATTCCGAACCTTTTCATTCATTCATTCTTTCTTTCTTTCTTTTTGTTTGTTACTTACCCCTTTTCGAAAGGGAATCTTACAAGTTACATGAGGCAGGAAACAGTAAGCAGTGTATAACAAACGAATAGGGTAACTCTTGCTTCCACGATGAAATAATCACATGCCCATAACTCCAAACGAATGTTGCTTACGATACCGAATTGCCTGGCAGAAATGGCAACAGAGAGCACACAGGAGATGGGGAAAGGAGGACGATGTCTTCTTTGTTTGTTCTGTGTGCTCTGTGTTGTTATTTCTGCGAGGCGATTCGGTGTCGTAAGCAGCATCCGTTTGGAGTTATGGCCGTGTATTCATTTCATCACAGGAGCGAGAGTTACCCTACTTTGTTATTCTACCCCTTTTTTAGCTTGCATTGTAATGATGTTCCTTGTTTACACCTCATTATAACGGGTTTTGGAATGATCAAATCTCTGTCTGTCTGTGTCTGTCTCCATCTCTCTCTCCTCTCTCTCTCTCTCTCTCTCTCTCTCTCTCCAGGAACACTGAGGTACAGCAAGCGCTCAGCTGCCTGGCCAAGAAACACTCCCTCTACCTGGTGGCCAACATGGGAGACTACCAGCCCTGTCACCGCCACGTCCTGCCCAACTGCAACCACATCGTCAACAACAGCGGCGACGAGCACCTGCAGTACAACACTGATGTGGCCTTTGACCCCTCAGGCAAGCTGGTAGCCAGGTCAGTATGATATCCCACCAGTGTCAACATTATACGTCAACATCTTTTTAATTTGTTTTATTCTTTAACATTACGTAGAGACTAATCACGCATCGAAAGGGATGCAATGTGCATGTGAGACGCATTGACAACCTCATGATGTTCCTAATTGCCTGTATCAGTACGTGTGAAAATCAAAGAAGATTATATAGGAAACTTAAGTCGAAATGCCCTACATTCTGATTTCAGTTTCTTTCCATTTAATATCCATTTCGTTTCCGACGCAAGCAAGATAGACTGCTGTATGTAAGGCATAGATTGTTGTATGTAAGGTATATACTGTTGTACGTAAGGCATAGATTGTTGTACGTAAGGTAAAGATTGTTGCATGTAAAGTATAAATTGTTGTATGTAAGGTATAGATTGTTGTATGAAAGGTATAGATTGTTGCACGTAAGGTATTGAATGCTGTATGTAAGGTATAGAAATTTCTGTACGTAAGGTATGATTGTTGTATGTAAAGTGTAGATTGTTGTACGTAAGGTATAGATTGTTATATGCAAGGTATAGATTGTTATATGCAAGGTATAGATTGTTGTATGTAAGGTATAGAGACCAGCAAGGTAGTCTGTCCTAGTTATGAACCGCTACGTGTTTTTCATCCGGCACCATAAATAGTAACACTTTCTGATCCAGAAATATTGTCTCGGGTCTAACCTCCAACTTTTCTGGTGTCTTACCATTGATTTCTTGTTCAGGTCATGGTGATCTTTGTTTGTTTGTTTTTAATTTTTTTCACACCGACACGACACAAGTAAGTTAAACTTGGCACCAAAACGATTCATTTTGATTTGTGGGAAATGTTGTGAGTATGTGTTGGGTGTGTGTGTGTGTGTTGTGTGTGTGGTGTGTGTGTGTGTGTGTGTGTGTGAGAGAGAGAGGGAGAGAGAGAGAGAAGGAGAGTAGAGAGAGAGAGAGAGAGAGAGAGAGAGAGAGAGAGAGAGAGACAAACAGACAGACAGACAGAGACAGAGAGAGAGAGGCAGACGGACAGACTGATAGACACAGTGGAAGGGTGGGAGAGAGTATAGGTTGAAGGGAGAGTGTAGCTGAAAGACTAAACAGACAGGCAGCGACAGACACAAAGTGGCATGGAATAAACACAAACAGACAAACCAAGAAATCAGCTTAAAGGGAACCGGGTTTTGTACCTCAGGTATCACAAACAGCACCTGTTCTTCGAAAGCAGTTCGACACGCCCGTCACCCTGACCTCACGACTTCGACACTCCTTTCGGTCGCTGGGGCCTGTTCACCTGCTTCGACATCCTCTTCCACGACCCCGCCGTGACCCTGGTCAAAGACCTGGCCATCGCCAACATCGCCTTCCCCACAGGTTGATGGAGGCTCTGCCTCCTGGCCTCGGTGGAGTTCCACTCAGCCTTTGCCCGGGGAATGGGCGTCAACGTTTTTTGGCCGCAAACATCCACCTCCCGTTGGCACGTTCTCAAGGCAGCGGGATCTACACCCCTAAAGGCATGGCGCGTTCGTCCATAACACCTCACTCAGCAGCCAGCCGAGATTAATCGTGACGGAAATCGAGATCTTGGATGCGGAACCGGAAGGCTTCGCGACCGGAAACAGGAAGTCGGTGGAGAGTGTTGTTATGAGCGATGGGATGGGTGAGATGACGGATTTTCAGGTGATGGGATCCATGTCAAACGCTACGAATTCTCAATTATTTTGATATGGAGGGAGATCGTTCTGGTGCTTCCAGTTTCGGTCTGAAACGGCGTTTGGTCTGAACGTTCCACGACCTGTTCAACTTTGTGCAACTGGATGAGCCCAGCAGCATGCTCCACGTGTGTCACCAGAACGTCTGCTGCACCTCACCTACTCCAGTCCCCCAATCCCCAAAAGCCCCGAGCCTTTCGCTCTCGGCGCCTTTGACGGTCTGCCACCTACGACGGATCCTTCTACTTCAGATCTGCGCCTCGTCCGCTGTGCCAACCTATCGCGTCAAAGCTGCGGGTCCCCCCAGCCAATCAGCAACGACGTTTCATTCTCTGTCCCTGCGTTGGTGTCATGCAGACGCATTTGTCTACCCGGAAGTGTTGCTGGACGACAGAGAATGACAGCTTCGGTTGGCGGAGGCGGGGGAGTGGAGCTTTGAGGTGGGGTGGTCAGAAGTGAGGAGGGATTTTCCTATCCGTTGCTCGCGGCTTCACTCTCGGTCGCTGGTACGACAGGGACTATGAGCTGATGGGCTCCACCTCTCCTGATTCTGAGGACGTGCGCGATGGTGCTGTCGCTGTCATGTCCGTTGAGAGGTTGTTGATGGCAATGTGTGTGGCGGTTGCGTATTGGTGGGGTAACGTGATCATGTGAAGCCCCGAATTTAAAAGAAAATGGTACTGGACGATTTGGTCAGATTGTGACATACAGCACTCAAGATAAAACAATGCATGCCCTTGACATATGACGCATGGTAGACAACAACACAATGGGATTGGAATGCAGTAAAGTCAACGTATCTGTGTTACGGATGGTGTGCGGTGCGTGTTTTGTTGTCTGACTCTCGCTCTCAAAGTTTGGATGCGTGTAATAATTATTCCCTACACACACCCACACCATACGTACATGGTAGCCAGGCAACACACGAATTAGATTTCTTTTCTTTATAATTATGCTGCCTGAACCATCAAAACATACATTCATGTGAATTGGTACAAATTAATACATGTCACTACACAGCATATAGATCAAGATATCAATACATAGGAACTTCAATCATCAGATATCATATTACATATCGTGATATCACTCACAGATCTCGCCGGCGCCGTCCACAGTGTCTCACATTATACAATCAACGCATTCAGTTCCACAGTACCCAAGCCACAGTATACAGCATTAAAATAAGACGAAGAAGGATAACCAAGGTCCCCACACGGTAAACACAGCCGTTCACAAAACACAAGCGATGAAGAAGAAACAGGGTCTCAACACAGCAAGCACAATATATTACGTCGAACTATCAGAAGAAGAACCGCAAATTCACAAGGCACAGTAACCCATAGCAGAGAACCGCAGATTCATAAAGCACAGTAAACCATAGAAGAACTGCAGATTCACAAGGCACGCAATCCACAGAAGAAGAACCGCAGATTCATAAAGCACAGTAAACCATAGAACTGCAGATTCACAAGGCACAGTATTCAATATTGAATCCCCGGAGAACACAATTTCACCAAAGTCCCATAGAACACAATAAACTTCGATTCGACGTACCGTTGATCTAAAACAATATTAACTTCTCCGTGTATTGATACTACAGTGTTTACATCAATAAATTCAGCCCACCGACACACATGCGGTGGTACAATTAGAGCACATAAATATTCTTACAGGAGTTTTAAGTCACTCTCGGCGACACAGCATTCACAACAATTTTATAACAAATACATTTCCTGCCACATATTCCGCTGGTACCGTCATCAAAAGTATCCCACTACACAGTGAACATCGATGCACTACTGACTTGAAAGTCAGCCTCTCACATAGTAACACTACGGAGAAAAACGATGATTAAAAACAAAATAAATTAGGCTGGACACCAAAGCCTCGGCCGTTAGTTCTTGCTCTCTTCTCTTGTCTAATATTATTATTTTCGTCATGTAGTTAAATATGTCATTTTAAGTTGACGTCATAATTTACGTTGACGTCACAATATCCCCCCTCCTCAAGAAAAAAACAATGACCGAATTGTTTTTTTTAAGAAGAAGTAAACAACAGCAGAATACACAAACCTACAAATTACATTCACTCGACGGAAAACGAAGCCGCTCACGGAAGCAGTTTCGTGGAGTCCTTCCAGGGACTCTCACACAACAGAAGAACACAAGTTGTCGTCCCGACGAACTCTGAAGCCCTTTTACATGTTAGCTTGTTGCTGACCTCACGGACAACCTCTCCATACCCACACGGAGTAAGACGGCGGCTGGGCATTGGCTGCACACCCCACACCCGGATGGCAATGCATATACGATGTCTACTGACCACTCGGTCAGCCTCTCCATACCCACACTGGGTCGAGACCACACATGTCTACTGACCACTCGGTCAGCCTCTCCATACCCCCACGGGGTAAAGACAATGGTTGGGCACGGGCTGCACCCCACACCCAGATGATAATGCACATACAATGTCTACTGATCACTCAGTCAGCCTGCTCCATACCCCCACGGGGTAGAGACAATGGATAAACATTCCACCCAACAGTGCTGTATGCCTTCTCACGATTCAGCAACTTTCGACTAGCGATACGACTGGGTGAAGAACATCATCATTCTACTGGAAACAATACAGTAAATAAACCAACAGAACTAGCATCAGTCCTGAGAATAAAAGGATTACCCAATGAAGGTAACAATACACAGGTGCAGAAGACAAGATTCCCTGAATCTTCCTCAAAGCTTCAGCACACTTAGGAGTCCAAGAAATATACCTGAAATCAATGCAAAAAGATACGTACAATCTTTCTTCCTGACGAACACAACTGGAGATGGATACGGACTATTCGATGGCTCAATGATACCAAGATCCAACATGATACCAATCTCTCTCTCAACAACCTCTTTCGCAGAAAAGGGGATTTCATAACATTTCTTTCTAACAGGGACATCTTTGTAAGAGGGATTCTTAATAGTACATCACCTGAGAAAGAACCTGGTTTGGGGTCAAAATGTCATGAAAATCATCAAAGATTACACGCAACTCCCTGGTACTTTTGTCAGACAAAGTACAATCAAACTGTACAGAACGAACATTTTCCATCTGGCATAGAAGACGCCATCGGAACAGTTAAAGTGGGAATGGGTAAAGCGTCATCACAGTCCTGGACGACACCAACTGTATGAACCACTTCATGAACAGTACAAACAGACTCCGGAGAGGGATCCACAGAAAGACCAACTCCTGGAGAGTACTCAAGAGAAACCTTGTTCCTGCTCACAAAGCCAAAGGAGCTATCTCTAACCCAGGCACTGAAGAACCTTGTGAAAGAACGACTGTAGGTACAACATCAGAAGTAGACATAGCAGACACATCAGAAGACGTTAACTGAAAGCAAGACTTCAATGACTCATCCTTCGTTTCTGAACAAGATCAGAACGGGAAATGTTCAGACCATTAGGGATCTGACACAAAGGCTTTTTGTCCACAACATGCTTAGCTCTAGCTCTCGTAACGGCGGCTAAAGAGAAAGATTCACCAGATACATCACTAAACTCACCGCTCACAGAAACTCCAGGTACATTACCCACAATTAGCGACAGGGCTATCCAAGACACAACAAGTCAAATCGCCCACAAAATAAGGACAACTGACTGAAACTGTAGCCAGTGGAAACTCATCTACACGACCACCAAAAGAAACACACTTCACTGTGGTTCCTAGCATCTGACTGTCAGAAACTAACCGTCTGCGAACGCCACAAATGGTAGCACCAGTATCACGCAGAACAGAACTCAAAGTGCCATTCACAGAACCAGACTCCAATATGCAATTTGCCTGTGAACTCACCAGCAGCTAGACAAGCAAAAGGAGTATCAAGAACAGAACAACAAGCACTGGACTGTTTGCTGTCTGCTGAGTTCCCGACAACAGTGGAGTTACTAACCACAAAAGGACATTCATCTGGGTGGCTAAGGTTACAAATTCTACAGGGGTTTCTACCTGACTTCCATGGACACCTAGCAGCTACATGTCCTGTCGTTTTACACAAAAAACACAAACACTTGCAAACTGATCAGAAGCACTTTCTGGGAACTTTTACTGCCAGAGGTATGACGGGCGCCACGACCACGGGTAACGGCTACCGCCAAAGTTATTTTCACGACCAGCAGAGTAACCAAAACTCTTATGACCACAATAACAGCTACCACCAAAGTTACTTCCACGATCAGCCGAGGAACCAGAGTAGTGGCCACTGTTTTGAAAAGTTGAGTATCTGTTTCCTCTGTCAGACTGACCACAGTATGGAGTTCTATCAGACTGACCGGGATACGGATTTCTATCAAATTGACCAGGAGTTTTGTACCCAACAGAAGCAAAAATGTTTACATCAGCTTTCCTAGAAAGCACCTTAGTTGGATGAGCACGTCGGTATGACTCTGCAGACTTGATCATTTCATCAAAAGTTTTCACATCTCTCTCACACAAAAAAGTAGCCAAGTCCTTAGAGACATACTCCAAAACTGCTCACGCAAGGTAGATCCACCAGATCTTCAAAAGACTTATCAATTTTTGACAAAGAGACCCAACGGTCAAACAAACGCCTAAGTTCAACTGCAAGGTCTCGAAAGGTTCATCGGAGTTAGGTTAGCCTCCACGAAAACGCTACGAAAACCATCTGGAGTACATTGAAATTTTTTCAGCAAGCTCTCTTTTCAAAAGCTCGTAAGACACAACATTATTTTCAGCGAGACTGTGATAGAGAGTTAAAGCAGAACGCCTCAAGTAGTGCAGACAGGTATGTTTACCCACAAACTCTCAGACCATCCCAAGGAACGAGCATGGGTTTCAAAACGAAACAAGTAACTGTCTATATCATCAGTTCTTTCTTTAAAAGGGGGCAACTTAGGAAAGGTTGGGCGAGGGCGTTAAACCTTGGAAAACCCGAACCCTGACTCTCACGGTCCTGTCCTGAGACCGCACTCTGCTGAGAAGTTATTTGTAACTGTATTCTTTTAGTTTCCTCTGCCTCTTGCATTCTTTTTGTTTCTTCTTGCTCTTGTATCTGCTCTCTTTAGTTTCCTCTTGTATCTGCTCTCTTTTAGTTATCTCTTCTTCCTGTACTCTCAACTGAAATTCTTTCAATCGCATTCTTTCCTCTCTTTCCATGTCCTGGGCAATACACTTGTCAACATAGCCAACAGATCTTCTCCCTCCAGACCACATACCTTACCTCGTTGTAAATATTTAGCGAAAACTTGTCCTCGTCCACAGAGGACACAACAGGACTTTCTTCCTTAGCCTTCTGTGCCATCATGAAAATATGAAATAATGTCCTGTCAAACCCCACACACACACTAGTGGATCAAATATAAACAATTGCTATCACAAGCAAAAAAAGTTTGAAACCCCTGTCCAGTAAAATATATTTGAATTCCAAAAAGAATTTTTTTCAAACAAGCATTAATGGCAATCACTCTTAAAAAGACTAAGTATTATCAAACCCAACCAACACAAAGATAGAGATAAACAATGAAACAGGATTTTAGGGATATGGGGAGAAAGAAAAACACAATCGGTAATCAATGCTAAATTTTCAGCAACAAGTATAAATCAAGCAATGACATGAGAGTAATAACAATATAATCAATGCATTGTTGTTGTTGTTGTTGTTGTTGTTGTTGTTGTTGTTTTACACACTAAGCATTCAAAATGAAACAAACTAATCATTTTTTTTTCAAAACTGGTTCAGGGCAGCCACTCACACACTCACTCATTCAAGAGAAAAGAACCCTAAGAATGCCGAAGAAGCAACACAATCCCTAAGTAAAGATAGAAACAGAAATAATCAGAGAAATGACTGAAGATAATAAAATTAAAGCCCACAAAGGAAAGAAGAACTAGGAACTAGGCCCTCGTATCTCTGAAACTATACAGAAGGAGATACCCCGTTACGCTGGAGACGGGAAAGAAAGTAGACAAAACAGTCATAAAACAAAACAATACAACTCAATTGTTCAAAAGGAAAGTCTGTGACGTGACCTATCACTTCTAATTGGGCAATTATAGGTGTACAAAAACAAATCCTACCACTAAGGCTATTTTTAATTCAATAGCAAAAGAAATTTAACTACGGGGCACCAGATGTTACGGATGGTGTGCGGTGCGTGTTTTGTTGTCTGACTCTCGCTCTCAAAAGTTTGGATGCGTGTAATAATTATTCCTACACACACCCACACCATACGTACATGGATAGCCAGGCAACACACGAATTAGATTTCTTTTCTTTATAATTATGCTGCCTGAACCATCAAAACATACATTCATGTGAATTGGTACAAATTAATACATGTCACTACACAGATAGATCAAGATATCAATACATAGGAACTTCAATCATCAGATATCATTACATATCGTGATATCACTCACAGATCTCGCCGGCGCCGTCCACAGTGTCTCACATATACAATCAACGCATTCAGTTCCACAGTACCCAAGCCACAGTCTACAGCATTAAAATAAGACGAAGAAGGATAACCAAGGTCCCCACACGGTAAACACAGCCGTTCACAAAACACAAGCGATGAAGAAGAAACAGGGTCTCAACACACGCAAGCACAATATATTACGTCGAACTATCAGAAGAAGAACCGCAAATTCACAAGGCACAGTAACCCATATGTAGTAGATGCCAGGGGCGACAACCGGGTGGGGGCGCCCCCGCATAGAAGATGGCTGACCTGTAAACAACTGTACGGCTTGAGCTGGTGAATAAAGAAAACTTGAATCTTTACCTGAGTGTGCCTCTACTTCACCATAGCAGAAGAACCGCAGATTCATAAAGCACAGTAAACCATAGAAGAACTGCAGATTCACAAAGCACAGCAATCCACAGAAGAAGAATCGCAGATTCATAAAGCACAGTAAACCATAGAAGAACTGCAGATTCACAAGGCACAGCAATCCACAGAAGAAGAACCGCAGATTCATAAAGCACAGTAAACCATAGAAGAACTGCAGATTCACAAAGCACAGCAATCCACAGAAGAAGAATCGCAGATTCATAAAGCACAGTAAACCATAGAAGAACTGCAGATTTACAAGGCACAGTAATCAATATTGAATCCCCGGAGAACACAATTTCACCAAAGTCCCACAGAACACAATAAACTTCGATTCGACGTACCGTTGATCTAAAACAAATATTAACTTCTCCGTGTATTGATACTACAGTGTTCACATCAATAAATTCAGCCACCGACACACATGCGGTGGTACAATTAGAGCAGAGAACTATAAAAAGCTCATTCTGGCTCACCCGGTCTCAACCAGTTTCGACCGGCGACTCCAGAATGAGCTTTTTATGTCTCCTAACAAGTAAGACTTCAATAACCAAAAATAACGATTATTTACAAACAAACATACTGTGTAGGATTATCCGTTTTTAATACTAATTTACTAAACTTTTCAGATTTTAGTTTTTGCTTAATCCTGTGTTTTTCCTGATCATTTTCAATAACATCATTTTCGCGCAAACATTCATCAAATGAGTCTCTGTCTTTCATGTGAAATAAAACTACAGTCTTTAACTGTTCTCTAAAGTCTTTTAAAACTGAGTTATATTTTTGACATAAAATCCACACACTTATCCCAGCATGTCTTCACTAAAAGCTAGTTTTGACAAAGTATTTCTTTTTTTTAACTATGTCTCGTTCTGCCGAACAGTCATCTATAATAAATAGTGTCTGCGTTCCTTTAAACCGTTTATAAAAGTATTCTAACCACTCACTCAATTTTATTGCTAGGATCAACTAAATATATGTTATCATCTGCCCATATAAACCTTCTATCATGATATGCTTTGTTAATTCAAGTGTTGGACAGAAAATCACAATATAATTAAAATTATAGCGATAAACTGTTTGTAATAGTCTAGGACAAATATTGTTTTTCACAACCAGTCTGCCCACAAATCAATGAACAATGAGGAGTTTTTGTCATAAAGTTTAACTGCTCCATAGTTTTATAACAGAATTTAATCTAATCCGTTATTATGTTTATCATACTCTCTGTTAAAACTTGTTCAGTATAATAAAACCCTATAAGGCCTAAATGTGTAAGATTAATCCAATTCAGTTCTGTAAGATTGTTTCTATTTAAGTCAACATTGATTTTGTTGCTTGTTGTTATAACCTTAATATCCTCACCATTGTGAAGAACGACGATGGTAACTTTAAGACGTTTAACATCTAAGTTTTGCCAGCTAATTTAATTCCTTTAAAAGGACGTCACTAACGCCCACAACCCCACCCCTCTCCACATCTTTTAAGACAGAAATTTCAAATATTATTGTGAACGTGTCTCCTAATTTTCTGCTTGGAAAGAACTGTAATTTTGTAGAAGCTTCCTTTAAAACCGTTTCTTTTCTGTGGAGGATGTACTGTTTTTTCCCATACGGCGTTATTTCAATCTCTTTTCGACTATTGTCCTCTGGCATAAGACTTACATGTAAAGGGCCAGAGTTGAGTGCTTTTCTGAAACTTTTTGACGGCTAAAAAAATGTAAATGGGCTTATGAATTAAAATTTTTTATGTCCCATTCTAAATATGGTTCTAATGCCATTTGCTGTCAGGTTTTCGAACTATTTTATATTCATACAGGCCAGCATTATTTGCTTCTACATTGCGTAGTTGTTCTAGTTTTAGGAAACCTTTTGTTGTCGCCAACTCTTTTACGTTTATAATCACCATCTTTAGTGTACTCAAAACCATACAAAGCGCCTATCTCACCATTCTGTTCAAAAGTCCGAAACGTCTGCAAGGTCTTTTAATTCTAAAGTTTATACACCTCACAGGCGCTATGTAACTACGATTCTTCTGGCCCGCGCGACATTATTTTTTAGTAGCGTATTATTTTATTTCTAAAACAATGTGTAGGTTATCACATTTTACGGCTTTCCCTTTTGTCTTTGATTTTATATTAAATGATTCGACCCTCCCACAAACTAATCTTTTAAACTGTAAATTAGGGAATTGTATAATTTCATAATCGCAATATGCAGCTTTCCCTGACGGAAGAGCTCTTAAAACAGTTGGGGGCCCTTTAGGGCCTTCCATCATATAAGTTTTCATCAGTGCTCGCTCGTCTAAATGAACATAGAGTAATGATGTAATGCAAGATCGAGCGGATTTTTTCCCTCATAAGTAGTTTTGTCTGGTGTAACTCTAAATCTATGATTGCCAGCTGCAAAGCCTAACATTTTAGCTAGCTCTTCATCAAAATAGTAACCTCCTTCTTCTCAGACTTGAATGTTAACATTGTTTTTAGATTTGCATTGTTAAGTTTGAGAGTAATGTCGAAGTTACTCATTGCTTCTTTAGTGAGCAAAACCCGTAATAACCATCAGGTATTGTTAACTGGCTAACTTTGGCCCCTGTTTTGTCAAGTTTTAGAATCTTATTATTCTCCTTGGATTCACTTATATTAAACCATACGACTTTGTAAAATATTTCATGGAGCGCGACGTTTTGGTTCCGCAATTGTTATCAATAGCATGTTCTAAAAACGAAGGACGGTCTTGAGTTGTTATTGTTACAACATTTTTTTAAACGAAATAAAAATGAGTGCATTCAAATATTTCTGATGCAAAATATTCTGTTGGGCCGCACTACAATCTTAAAAACATAACAACTGATACTCTTGACATTTCTGTGACTCAGTCTGACACCTTTCAAGTAAAGGTTAGTACTCCATTGAAGAGCTATCTTAACCCTCCTATTAAAAACGACCGCATCCGAAAGCGTGGTTTAGTCATCCGATGCAGTTTTATCAGTTAAACTTTGCTGTGTTTTTGTGCATCAACTGGGTGTGGAGTGTCGTATGCTGATCATTTAAATCACCCTGATCCTTTGGTGAGGTCAGTGTACAGATTTCATTTTTTTACAACCTTCAGACGTATTTTGACTGAATTGCAAGCACCATTGCCAATGACAAACCGTTTAAATCCATTCAGCAACATAATAGACATGAAGGCTTTTGAAAGGATCTGTAACGAATTCAATATTAATGTTAGGAAGGCTTTAGACAAAAGTTGGATCTTAATCATGGCTTAGGCACCCCTTATTTTTGGGGCGTGCACAGAAAGTATAACTATGACTGGAATCCTCCTTACACATCTTTCTCTTCAGGCACAGCTGTTCACCTCGGGTCCATAGAGCAAGAGCATAAAACAGCATGGACAACATTTATCTTAGACACTTCTAAGGGCCTAACTAGAGCGGGAATAGAACGAATAAACGACTCTGTTCGTACTTACGTTTGGTGTTTGCTAGGTTCGCAAGCACAAACAAGATCGAACATAACAGATCCTTCTACTGGCTTTGACGCACAAAAACAATACTTAGCAAATTTAGAGGACGCCATTAATTCTACAGTTGATTTACCTTCAAGTATAAAAGGTACCAAAATGTTTTACAATACGCAAGATCGAAAGTAGACTTTGCTGTTGGCACTGGTTTATACATGCTGCCTTCTGACCTCAGACTCCTGATAGGAACAATAATAAAACTACAATAATGAAATCCTTGTGGCGGGCAATGAACAGAAAGTCGGAAAAAACGAAATAAATTCTGAGCCAGTAATATTGCAAGCAGTAAACAAAACACCCAAGAATAAGTCATCCAATCCCCGTTGTCCAAAGCCCAAAGACCGTTGAAGACGCGGACTCTGTTCGCGATGACCATGAATATGAAAAGACAGCGCTTGTTTTGGGATTAACTGGCATAGGAATACTCGGGCTTTATCTTACTAAATATTACCCAACTATTAAGAGAACTAATGTCCATAAGTGCTCGGCCATAAAGCCAACTACTTTGCCTGCAGTAGACAAAAGCCAGCTAACAACACTCCCTAATATACCGGGTAAAGCGTCCACGGCTTTACTGGCTAATTTTTTTAATAAACTTGCAAGATGATCAAGCTGTTTTTTTACCCATGATTTATCAGGCGGTGATGGAGGTGAT
Source organism: Conus ventricosus (assembly GCA_018398815.1). Classification (NCBI taxonomy): domain Eukaryota; kingdom Metazoa; phylum Mollusca; class Gastropoda; order Neogastropoda; family Conidae; genus Conus; species Conus ventricosus. Next base: position 14,466 of record JAFLJL010004687.1, read on the forward strand.
GGCGTGGAGGCACTGAACTTTGACCACCGCCGCCTGTAATAGCCATCACCAGTGTACTTATTGCAAAACCTAAGGCCGTTATAACGCTTGCTAATGTGACTCCTTGCTCTCTAAACAGTGTTCGTATTCGTTCTGCTAGTGTCGTGTCTTCATATCAAATTCTTTGGATAGTTTCTCTTATTCTGCTCACTTGAGTTCGTAATTGTTCTGGGTTAGAAGACGACACTTCTAGTCTTATTGATCTTCTTTCTTTAAGATCTTTTAGTTTTTTGGTTATTCTTTCTTTAATATCATGCCCTAAGTCATTAGCCTCAACGAGTTTTTCTTTTTCTCTTTTTATTTGCTCATCTAGTTCACCCAGTTTTGCTGAATTGTTTTCTAATTCACCTCTAATGGTTCTCAAAGTACGATCAAGGCCTCTATTTCTCGTATGGGTAGGAGACTCTGTCTCTGTAGCGGTGGGCCATGTATAGTTTTTGGTACTGTTTCTTCTGAAAAACTGGTTTCTGCTTCTATTGCATTTATTAATTCGCCTGCTGATTGATTTAATTCTTTAAGTTCCATGTTTTGTATTTGGTTAGCTGTTGGGAGTTTTTGTTGTATGTTTTGAAGTTTAGAAACTGCCTTTCTGTCTAATTTTGGTTTAGAAATGCCAAGACGATTTTGATCTTCCACCTTAAGTCTTTGTCTAATTGTATTCATGCTTACAAACTTTGATGGGTCTCGTTTATTTGTAAGCTGAACAAGTTGTTCTCGGTCGGGGCCGCTTTTCACAAACAAATGACCACCTTTTACTTCAAAATCAGGGTCTATAAGTTGGGGAGGTTCTTAGGCCTAAACTTTGGTAAAATGATCTGGCCGTACTTTCTGTTAATTCACGTCGCAATGAGATTATTGAGCGATGCTGTGTCAAAGGAGTCATTTCACTCATGCGTCTCCAGGATCAGGAACATCATAATCTTCAACTTCACCTTCAATTCCTGCCATGTTTTTAAATAATAACTTTTTATTTTGTTTTATAAAAATGTCGCAACATATGGTTCAATTCTTGACCCGCATAGAAGCCTGAAAGAGCCCTTTGGCGTGAAGGGAAATAAACGGAATATTATTGTTCCAAATAATCCATCTACTATTGATGCAGACAAATTCTTACTGTCAAATTTTCCCAACCTGGAGCAGATGAAGTGATTGTGCCGCTTGCGCAAACCTTAA
>JAFLJL010004688.1:0-15476 GCA_018398815.1 Conus ventricosus
ACAATGGGGGGGTGGCGCGCGGTGGCGGGAATCCGGGGGTGGACCGCAGGGGGCTGGGCGGATGGCACGGAAATACGCCAAACGCAGGGCCGCGCGCCGTGCGAAAAAGCGTGCGGCATCGGGGGGCCCTGTGGAGTCCCCAAAAAACGCAGGCGGCGAAGAAAGCGGCCCCGGCCTGCCCGGCACTGTCTGTCTCACGGTGGCCTGCGCCCCCTGTTTGCTACGCACAAAGGCCGTGCACAGCGGTCCCAGCTGCACTCGCCGCCCACACGTAAAAAGACGGGGGTGCCGCGCCGGAAACAGCGCTGGCCGGGGGGTCCCGTGGGGGCCCGGGGCGCAAGGGGGGCCCCCATCACAGCCTCCGTGGGAGGCATGCACGAAACCCCAAAAGCCCCCCCGCATCCCCGGCCATGGGGGTGCTAATCCGAAGCCGCGTGCCGCGTGTCGGGCCTGGCTGCGCTGCCCCTTTGCCCCGGGGGCCCTCCTGAAAAATGCTTTCGCGGCACCCCCTGATTGTGCGCTGGCCCCCGTCGCGTTGCCAGGCACTTCTACGCACAGTGCGCTGCAGGTGCGCCTTCTTGCGCCCAGAGAAGGGGGAAAAAAATTTGGGGATGCCCCCCCGCCAGTCCTCCCCCGCGATAATGTTTTCCCGTGCGCACCAAAACGAGCCCCTCATAAAGACAAAAGTCCCGTTTGGGTTTTACAGCAAAGAGGGCGCATTCGGGCTTCTGTGGACCCCCAGCTAAACCCGCAGGCATTTTGGGCAGCGCTACCAAAGGGATTGTGGCCCGGGGCCCATAGGCTCCCCCCCCGACCCCCCCGGCGTAGAAGGCCCCCCACACCCCCAGCACTTGAGTTTGGGGAAGGTAGACGCAGGCCCCAAGCGGACGCCTCCAAACGGGCCTATCACGTAAAAGGTACCCTTTGGCTACACTTAGCGCAGACGCGATGCGAGGTCCCGACCACCTGCAGCGCCCCCTCGGGTCAGGAAGGGAGGGTTCGCAAGCTGCGAGTACGGGTTTAGGGGTGTTGCTAGATGGGCGCCTGCGAGGGCAGCTCGGGGCGCGGGAATGCTGCCCCATCCCGCAGTCTGACAGAGCACGATTTCGGTGACCTCGGGCGACGGCCCCCGCTGGCCGATGGCCCTGTAGCGGCTGCGGTCCCTTTGTCCCTGGCGCTGCGAGAGAGTGCCGCCGCAGCAAGGCCAGGCGCCCCTTTTTCGACAGGCGTCCACGGGTGGGATTGTGCCAGGGGTTCGGCCCCCGCTCGCAGTACTTTTCACCTTTTCTGGGTTTTAAATCTCCATGCTTTGGCTTTAAGGCCACACCAGGGCAGCTACGGACAGCCAGGCTTTTTGTTGGGTTGCAACGCTTTGGAGTCGAAAATGATTGGGTTTTTTGAAAACCCCCTGACAAATCCCGGACATAAAAATCGTTTTAGCTGGGCATGATGCAGCGGGGTAGAAGACAGATCACCCCCACCCCCCGCGACCCCTTGAACGATCTGAAGGGGGACAAAGCGCTCGAAGCATGGGCCAGTTGCCTGCATAGCCCCTCGCCTCCTCTCACCCCACGTTTTCCGTCCCTCACTGACCCTTGCTGCACACCGAGCGCGAAAACGGCAAACGCCCCGTATCGGTATAGCCCGCCTGTACGCTCGGCGCGCCATCGCCGCCCGCACATGCAAGGTCTTGGGGTTGGGGGCTCAGTCTCGAAGCCACAGGCACGTGGCCGTCCTTAAAACACGACGGATTCCGCCCTTGACGACGAAGCCCTTTCATAAAAGTGTTGTTTTTTTGGCCTCCCCCATTTTTGTTCACGGCGTCACGTTCTCCCCAATGGCGCGTTCTTGTCGATGTGCATTTTTTCAGGTCCTACGTCGCGCAACTAGGTTGCTCAGCCGGAGCCAAGCACTATCTAAGCACATGAGTGTGCGAGGGCCCCAGGGCTGTTGCCCGCTTCGCAGCGATCAGCAAGCTGAGAAAAACAGGGGTGAAGCGCACGGTTGGCGCCCAGGCCCCCTGGGTACACCTCTCCGGGTGTCGCGTCCTCTGGGTTTAAAAAATCCGAGCCCTGCCGAGACAGTCCTCAATAACGCAGTGGCCCCTGCCTTGGTGCGCGGCCCACGAGTGTTCTTGATGGTGCACCCCCCTTGATTGACATCCGCCCAATCATTGCCTTGCTGACTTGCCCCGCATGCCATTTCTCATCAGCACAGTAAAACACAGCTGATGATCCCCCGATCACTGGCTTTTTTGCCCCACACATGCATCAGCCATAGTATCGGCGTCTGATGCTGCTGGGAAAAACGTCAGCAGGCTCACACCCAAACTGTGGCGGGGGAGGCAGCAGGGGCAACCGTTTATACGACTGGGCGGAAGGAACCGCGACATAGAGAAGACGGCGCCTTCATGTCGTAGAATGAAAAACTGTGCGTGTTCCTGCAGCAGCGCCAGCTGGCTGCTGTAGAAAGCGCCAATGGAACCAATGTCCTCCAGTATCCCTCGAAGAGATATGCTTGCACGCGCTTGCCCAGGGGACACGGCGCCAGGAATGATCTCGGAGCCAAAGTCTTTGGGCTGTGGCGTACGCCGGGAAGAAGCAGCTCCTTCATGACGCTGGCCTTGACGACGTAGATGCCCATGCTTGCAATGTGTGGCATCACCTGCACTGCGCCACTCTCTCGAACTCTCCCTTCTGCTACAGCTTCTGCTCCGCAAGCGCTGCTGAAAGGTATCGCCTCGTCAGATGACCGTGTGAAACGAGCGGGTTCTTTGGTTTTCTCCTGGCTGTGCGTACCTTGGCCTTTCTCAGCTTAAAGGGCCGAGGACAGTGGAAATCCACCTCCATGGCCTTCAATGCATCACCAGTGGGCTTCCGCAAACGAGTCGATGCGACCCTCGCTGTCGATCTTCATGGGGCCCAAGGCACTTTGCGCGCTCCGGATCGCATGGAAGTGCGGCCACCGTGATGTCAGACCCGCTCTCGCGGTGCTCTCGCACAAAGTCCTGGGAGTTGCACCGGTAGAGGTGGTCCCCTGAAGGATGAGAAAAACTTCGATGCCGTCGGCACAGCCCTCTTCGAACAGCCACATGTATTGCCGCACAGGCGTCCGCGGTGCCTGCACATGTACAGCGTAGGTAGCGAAGCGCGCCGTTTATGGTGTCCAGTATTTTTCACGTGGTATACTTGTCGCGAGAAGGACGCAAGCGCACCCTGCAGGCACTGCTGGGTGGGGAGCACTGATGCTAAATGGGGCGTCAGGAGCTGGGTTCACATCGCGAGGACCCCACCTTGGGAACCACATCTCCTTACCCGGCGTCTGAGTGGCTGCGAGACCTCCACATAACCCCTTGGAGTCATGGACCAAACGTTGACGTTGAAACATTGGACAAATGGCGATTCAGCGAGGCCCGGGGTAAACTGCGTGAGGCAGTAGATTTTGTTGATGTTAGAGTGCAGGCAGTTGGACACGGGGATGTCTATGAGGCGGAAAGTTGCCCCCCAGCGGCACCGGGGGTTTTGGCGCGCTTCTTTGTGAGAGGGAAAAGGCGTGATCCGGCGCCGCCGCCGAGGATGATCCCCAGGACCGAATTTTGCACGCCCGGGTACTCGTAGGAAAAAGTCCTGCACGAATGGCGAGCGCTTCCAGGGCTGTTGTTGTGAGCTGGCCACACGAGGTCGGTGGGCAAAGGGCACCTGAAAAAACCTAATGACGCTTGTGTCTTTTCGTCGTCCGGGGTCAGCGCGCGAGCCACCGTGGATCAAACAAAAGCACTACAGGTTCTACAGCTATGCGTGAGGTAGCGCGGTGCGATCAGAGCACGTAGGGTAGGCGAAGCTCCTCTGCCGGTGGGGGCGCGATGCCTCCAGCCCCAAAAGCGGCGCATCGCATTTGCGATTGAATCCAGACCCTCAATACGCCCGGCTCTAGCGAGGGTCGATAACACGCACTTGTAGAGTTGGCTCGGCGAACGCAAGAGCCCGTGCACAGGGCAGCTCGCCGAGGACAAACGCAGCGCCCAAATCCAACCCGCTATGGTCGCAGCTCGCTCACGCCGCACGACTCCGTCCGCGCCAGCGAAGCACGCAGCTTGGGACACAACCTACTTTAATGTCGGGACATCCCCGCCGTGTACAGGCGACAACGCCGCGCGCACCCCGGCTCCCCTCGGCTCTGGTACTTTCGCGCTGGCCTACTTCCGGCGGAACGGACCGCCGGGGCCGTAAATACGACGACTAATCGCCGCACGCACCCATGGTTGATGGTCAAGAAGAACGCACCTGTGCTCTGTTGACGCCCTGGCCGCTCAAAAGTTTCGCCCCACGGTCGCCTGAATTGGCTCCGCTGGCGGCAGCGCAAAGGGCTCACGCTGGGCCGCACTACATGACGAGGCGCCTGCGAAGAGCGACCAAAACGGGCCTAGAAGCTGTCTATGCCGGCGTGGCACTTGCTGTGACCATGTTCACGCCGGTGACGTTGCGCTGTGCAAATCTCGTGGAAAGGGCGCAGAGCGGCAGAGGCCCTTCCGTGCTTTGGACAAAGAGCTGCACTACACGACCCACTCCCTTCGTATCCCGACAGATAGTGTCACGGCGGAGTGTATGCCGTTTAGCAAGGCCTGCGAGGACCCAGGCGGACGCGACGCGGCCCCTCTGCGCGAATGGCGTGGCCATCGTTGCCAGATGCACGTATGAGCACTGTCGCATGCGCGCTCTTGACGGCTGAAAGCTTCTCGCAAGTTGTACGACAGAGACTTGCTGTCATAAAACGCTAATGCGAGGGCCCTGTGGGACGACAGCCATGCACTGGTTTCCGTTCAGCAGCTTGTTGCTGACGTGAAGCATTGTCTGAAAATTATTCCCGGAGCCGAGCTGTACCATGGGTAAAATGACTTTCTCACTCCCAAGGGGGTGAGGCCCTGCATGTGCCACTTCTTCTCGCCTAGGGCACTCTTTCCGTGTGCCCATGCGATCATATGCACTCGAAGGACGCCTCACAACCGGCACGGAGAAGAGGTACCTCAGCACAACGCTTCTTTTCCTGCAGATTAGCAATCGCATCAAGGCAAAAGGCCTGCAAAAAAGCTACGATGGTACTGCCAGATGTGCCAGAAGCAGTGCCGGTGACGAAAACGGCTTCAAATGCCATCTCAGCTCGGATGCGCATCGGCGGCAGATGGGAAGTCTTTGGTCAGAATCCTGAGCGGGTCATAGACGGCTACTCCGAAGAGTTTCATAGAACCTTCATTGAGCATCTCAACGTCGCGTGCGCCCAAACCCAAATCCACTCCCCCAAACGCGTTCTGCTCTAACACAAGTGCCATGTACGCGGGGGTTTTCCCAGACAAGACTTACGCATGCGCGCATCGGCCAGGCGTTAGCGGGACACACTTCACACCAACAGCCGTGCCCTGATGCAGACACCCCAACGTTCGTATTGAAGCACACAAGGTCTACAACGAGTATATCCAGGACAAGCACCACGTGCAATGAATTCTAACGAAGTGGCTGACGTTGACAGATTTATGTGAAGTACCTTGGCGGGAGGGCATCTGAAAGGGTGGAGGACCCCCCAAGGGCTGGTTCATTCAGCTATCCACCGTGACCAGAGCAGGTGACGATTCAACACTCGCGCTTGCCGCTCCGGCTGCTTACGTTCGCCGATAGTGCGACATGGTTTCAAGCACTTGCGCCCTCGCAGCCACATCGCGCACACATTGTCGCACGCACAATGTGTATGCCTTCTTCAGCAACGATGTCTCCGTGTGAGGGAGGCTGGTTGCAAGGAGCATGACCGAACGCAGCAGCTTTCCCGCATGTTCGCAGGAGAAGCTGGACGCAGAGCGCAGGAAACGCAAGCCCGGGTGGGCATGAGAGAGCCAACGCCAAGGGGGAGATCGCTGCCCGATCGAGCGCGCACGGGGGTCAAGCGCAAAGCGACGCCTCCGGGACGTTTCAGGAGACGATGGCGTGCCAAGCCCAGCATAAGGGTGATGCCGCCCCAGATGGACCCGTATGCATGCAGCTAACTGCTGGTGCAGGCACAGTCGTAGCAGGGGAAGGGCACCCGCGAGATAAACAGGGTGCTGGCGCTGCCCTCTTGTCGAGGGGCTGCACACGCAAGTGCCCGTAACAGGTAAAAGTGGGAGGGGGGCGCCCGCAAGGCTAGTGCGGTGCGTGCCGTTTATGCATGAGCGCCAAGGCTTGCTCTTGGTTCGTGTGTCAGCCAGCGCTCGTGCATGACGGTTTGACAACAAGCCCGACAAAATCACTCGAACTGATTTCTTAAATCTGGGGTACCAGGCTCGGCTCATTTGCCTTGGCTGCCACGTGGTGCGTCTGTTGCTGAGCCATGGGTTGCCTACGCAGGTGGACCAGATCAGCAGCGGGAGAAGGACAAGAGGGCGAGGCAGCCGCGGCGGACGCTATGCTGATCACTGGCTCCGTCGGCCTGGCGGCGCCATTCTCCGGCGCCTGGATCGGAAGGGCATCATCGTTAAAGTCATGGCGAAGCAGCTGCAGGACTACTACAAGCGCAAGGGGCGCATCATCTCGGTGATCGATCAGTTCGTAGCGGAAGTGGAGATGATGGACTCCGGAGACGTGCTGAGAGTAGATCAAGCCGAGCTTGAAACAGTGCGTGCTTCGCGGCCCAAGGCCATGCATGAGGTGCAGAGAGGTTGGGCTGTGACAACGGCCTGTGAGCGCGCTGCGCTGACTCGTGGCAGCGGTGCGTGCAGGTCATACCGAAGGTAGGTGGGCAGGTCAAGATTCTGCTGGGAAAGTGGCAGGGGAGGTGGCAGAAGTTGTGGACATCCTGAAGGCAGTTTTTCAGGTCAAGCTGGAGCTGCAATCCGGCAAGCACGTGCGACAAGATTACGAGCATGTTAGCAGTACGCGGGGTGAAGCCGCACAGCGGTGGCACGAATGCACGATTGTGCTGCCCGAAGTTCGGATTGCGGGCTATGCCACTGCAGGGCAGGCGCTGAAACAAGTACCACCAGCACTCGTCATCGCCTCGTTAAGAGCGTACGGCAGCATGCCTCAGAGCAGGTGCTTACAATGCTCGGCAACTGCATCATCTGAGCTGGCTATATTGTCAGTGGCGGCTGTGGCACTTGCAGGCGATGCAGCGCGTGGCAGCGAAATGTCGGCTTGCATGTCTCCCGGCCATGCGAGGCCCCGCTCTTGAGCATTCGCAGTCGCCCTCCCAGCCCATCTGTGATGGGACAGTCGGGGGTTGACACACACCACGACGGTGAAACCACCTTGCCGCGGCCTTTCCAGCCCAAGCCTTGCCTGTACTCGTAGGTGCTCAATGGGCGATGCGTGTCTGCCTGCGGTCGTGTCTACAACTCGGCTTCAAGCGTCTACTCGTGCACAGGTCCGGACCGTCGCCAGCTCCAAGGCTGCGATTCCCGCAATGCAGAGGGACCCCAGCGTCGCGTCCCGGGCGCGCACATCCAACTGCAAGCGCACAATTGATGCTCGTCTGTATGAGCTTGGTCTTGCGTACAGTTGCCTCGCCTATCGCCGTGGCGATTGGGTGTTGCCACGCTGCCTTTCTCGCGGTCGTCGCTTTGCATGCTGTTGCTACTTGGTGGTAAATGTGTCGCTTCCTAGCGCACAGAAGAAGCAGTGCTTTCTGATCTGAGCGCTCAGGTACGCGTGAAGGCATGGCAGCCCTGGAGCAGGTAGTGTTGGCTGCTATAGGGCAGCATGGCCAAATCGCAGACTCCATCCGCTTTGCCGAGGAGCACGGCGTGGACCACCTCAAGGTGGTGGGCGTCATGAAGTCCCTTGAAGCATCAGAGATGATCGTTGTCCAGGTAGAGCTCACTTGCTGGCAGGCATCAGCCCGGCGCACACTGTGCTATTGAGCGCCGCAGCGCGTATCCATGCTTGTCTGTGGACGCGTGGGTGTCCGTCAACGCGACATCGGCTCCGTGCGACACGGCGTTGCCACGGAGAACGAGGGCCACTGCTTCAACATGCAGGATGAGTCGCACTCCCGCCTCGCACTTACGGCAGAGGCTCGAGAGTACGTGCAAGCGGGCGCATCGCCGAGAAGAGCGTGCTGAACGCTGTTCCTGCTGGATGGCGAGAGATGAGCGCGCTGCGCGACAAGGTGGGCCCTGCCCTTTGGGGCCTCGGCTTCAAAAAGGCAATGGAGAAGAAGTGGATCCAGGTGGACAAGGCCGGCGGTGCCTCCACGATTCGCGGCTTGTAGACAACCCGCAGGACACGTGCTTGGCGCTCTTGAAGCGGGTTGAGGCAGGGGAAGAGGTCGATGCCAGGGACGTGGCAGAGTTGAAGAAGCGCAAGCTGTGCAAGATGGAGGCCTGGAAGTCGTACCAGCTCAGCAAAGGCCCTGAATTCGCACTTGAGCGGGTCAAGCCCGCGACAGAGATCACAGTGGAGATGCTGCAGAGTGGGGAGTGGAGGACGAAAAACTTCAAAGAGTACAACTTCAAGGCAAAACTCTCTCCTTGCCTGCATGCCGTGTATGGCTATGTTGTTCTCGACAGATTACGAAGCACGCTGCGGGCCGATTTCCACGAGTGCAAGGCAGCCTTCTGCAGGGTGGTCAAGGAACTTGGACACGAGTGGCTAGGATGCTTGTGCAGGCACTGGGGCAGGCGCTGCAAGCGGTCACTTGCACCCGCTACTGAAGGTAAGAACGCAGTTTCCGCAAAATCTTCACGCAGATGGGCTTCTCGGAGATGCCCACAAACAACTACGTCGAGTCTCCTTCTGGAACTTTGATGCCCTTTTCCAACCGCAGCAGCACCCGGCGCGAGATGCGCACGACACCTTTTTTCTCACCACACCTGCCACAACGCCCATGAGCACCGTCCCGAAGACTACGCCGAGCGCGTGAAGGAAACGCACCAATCAGGGGGCTTCGGCTCGATAGGGTGAGGTGCTCTAAATGCGCTCTGCCGCTGTGCTATGTTGGTATGGCATCAGCGGGGTCGACTTCACTCGCTGCTTGCTTCTGCGTTTGTTTCTATTGCTATTGCATTTGAATGTGAGATTGGCGCCCCCTCCACACTGCGCACACGAAGCGTCCACAGGTGCGTGATTCCAGCATTGCGGTATCTACAGGTACGGCTACAACTGGAAGGAGGCGGAGGCGGAGAAGAACGTTCTGCGCACGCACACCACCGCCGTGTCGTCGCGCATGCTATACAAGCTTGCGCAGTCGGGTTTTCAACCGGCCAATGTTCTTCTCCATCGACCGCGTCTTCCGCAAACGAGGCCATCGACAGGACACACCTTGCAGAGTTTCACCAAATAGAGGGTCTCGTGTGCGACCGCGGCCTCACGTTGGGGCATCTCATTGGCACGCTACACACGTTCTTCAACAGGTTGGGCCTCAAGAAGCTGCGCTTCAAGCCCGCCTACAACCCCTACACCGAGCCTTCCATGGAGATCTTCTCGTGCGCTTTTTACCTGCGTGGCGTGCACGAACGACATCTGAGGCTGTCGCGTGCTGGACCAGCATGGGGTTTGTGTTTAAGCAGTTCCAAAGTGGGGTCAACCCCTCCCATGTGCTGCGCTCTGCCTTGTGTAGACGCAGTTCCCGGAGAGGAGGGATGGGCGCGCAGGTCATGGTGCGCGTCATGCGAGCGCGAAGCGGGAAAACGAGATCTATTCGTAGGCATGGTCCCCATGTCGTACAGGTATTCTGAGGAGTCGGAAAGTGGATAGAGGTGGGCAACTCGGGCATGTTCCGGCCCGAGATGCTGCAGCCGATGGGCATGCCGAGGACGTCAACGTAATCGCATGGGGCCTCTCCCTAGAGCGGCCAACTATGATCCTGTACGGCATTCCAACATTTCGGGACCTGTTCGGGCACAAAGTGTCGCTGAGCATGGTGAAGAAGAACCCCATGTGCCGCCTAGGCTTTTAAGGGCTCGGGAAAAAAACTGCATGTCAGGATTAGGCCAACTGGAGTGCGATTCGCATCGGCCTCGAGCGGACGGTGGTGCGCGGGCAAGCGGCCTTCTCTGCTACGGCAGTGTGCGTTTCAGCAGTAGATTGAAATATGGGGCAGGCACCGTTGCCTCCCTGAAACGGTGGTGGCAGTGTGGATGGATCGCGATGTCAGTTAAGCTTTGGGGGTGCTTACCATCGAGTGTCCCGTTTGCAGGCCAAGATGAGACAACATCAATGAAATACTCGTGACTCGGCTGCCTGATTACACGTTCGCGCCGCTCCGAACATGCACGAGTGCACATGGGCCTCGGACGATGGGCACATCCCATCGCATCCGAGTACTCCAGTCCGTGCATTTCAAAAGGAAACTGCCTTGTTCAGCATGGCGGTTACTGTTTTCAGCATGCTGTGCCTGCTCACCAGCCCTAATAACGAGATGGTGACTGATCCGAGGTACACACTTCGATAGCTGGGTCAAGCACGATTGCCATTCTCGATGTTCATTAACATTACTAATCTTTGCAGTGACATCGTGCGACGCCCTTGCGAGATGCGGAGCTGCTCAGCGTTCGCGTAAGATTCTTGCTGAGGGTGACGCGGGCCCTTTGTTTTGGGTGCAGTCGGCGCAGTCCCCGTTTGGGTTTATGCTGCTGTTCACTTGCCTCAGTGTTCTCAAGCCCCGTCCACTGGCACAAACTCGTCAGGGATTTGAGGGCCGGGATATCATGCAAGCGCCTCTCCCGCATCGCGCACCTAAGCTGCTCCGTCGTCACACGAGGTGTCAGCTTGAATGCGCGCATCTTGAGCGTCGAGCAAGGCCGACACCAAGTATCGAAGCCCCTCTTTTGCAGCACCCGCAAACAACAATCATGATCCCTCGATACCAGAATGTTTTTTCTTCACTTCTGTGAAAACAAAAAAAAGTGCGAAGAACACGGTGTGCGATTGAGTTGCCTGTGTTGGTAGGGTGAGGGCGCAGCAAAGCTCGGGGGGGCTCACCTTTGGGCCCTTTCTGGATTGTAGTAGTGTGCTTTTTAAAATGACCACAGAAGCGACACCGGCGCTCCCTTACTGCTGGCTCCATTTCTGCGGGTGCTTTAGCTGTGAGCCGCTCTTGCACTTCTGGAGCGTCATGCTCCCCTTGCGTGCATTTGAAGCGGATCTGCCAGCACGGGCGGCAAAAGCTTCCGCGATTGCCCTCTGACGTGCACGCTGCATTGATCACAAAGCTCTCCAACACTTTGCCCTCGGGGACGCGCCAGCGCTTGTCCCCCAAAAGGGGGCCCAGGTCCTCAGGTCTGCATGCGGGGCATTTTTTGGAAGGCGCAAAATGTGATTTGCCTTGGCAAACGCTTTTCGTCCTTGCATATTCCGCTCAGTCATCCCAAATCGGCCGGGTTGGCACGAACGATGGAAAAGGCTCCCCATGGCAGTCCCCCAAAAGAAAAAAGGGCACACGCTGATGTCAAGCAGGGTGCGGGGGGGTTTGCTGAGGCCCCTGAATGTCGCTGAGAGTGCCCCCTCAAGTGGCGCGCGGTCAGTGAGCTTTATCCCGGGGAGCGCGCGGCGAATCGCTGGCAGACTTGCAGAGGAATTGCGGCCACTCTGGAAAGGGGTTGGTGTGGTACTGTCTAAACTTCCCCCGCGACGGGCCCGCGCGCGCTCCTTGCTGAGATCAAAGGGGCCGGTTTGGGTCTTGCTGGGGAGCAGTGTCGTTTTGGGGAAAGCCCGCAAAGCCCCTGCACCACCCCATTGGTTCCATGAGCACCCTTAGCTTACACAGAACGCGGCGAGTGCCCGCATACTATCCCGTCTTCACGTGCTGCATGGGGAGCGCTGCTTTGCTAATGGTTCCACTGTTCTACAGGATGGTGTGGCATACACCCTCATCGATATTGCCATTACGGATGCCATCGACGAGTCTGCCTCTGCATGCTACCGGGTACCTTTTGGCGGCAGGGGCCAAGCAGCTCGCAGCGCCGGCGGGTGCACCTTTGGGCCGGGGGGAAAACGAGCCACGTTCTGGATACTTGCAAGATGCCCCCCCAACCCCCTTTTTGTCGCAAGTCCAGGCCCTCGGGATTTTCACGGAGCGGCTTGGCCACTGACCCGGCTCGTTGGGGCTTTTGCCCTGGCATCCGTAAGGGCCAGCATGGTGCTTTTTGCAGCAGCGGACCCATTCTGGCCGCCTCCTTTTCCAGCGACCATTCTTGACCCTTTGTTTCCCCAGCGCCCTTTTTGCCCCCCAGCGGACGGGCCGCCTCCGGAGACCCAGCAAATCGTCATGCCAAACTCACTGGATAATGAAAGCGGCTCCTGTCGCGGGCTCCAGCTCCTGGCGCGGGGGTCAAAAGCACAACCCAACCCCATTCCTTTCTCCCTTGCTTTACCGGGGGGCTCTCTTTGCACCCAAAAACCCGCATGAGATCGACCGCGCGCAAACCCCAGATGCTGCACCGACCGGTTGACAGCCGGAAGGCCGGGCTCGACGCCGACGGGGTTTTGGGGACTCATTCTGCGGCGGGGCAGGAACACCAGACCCCCGCAGGTAAAAAAAGCCGAGACCCCCCTTCCGTCACGCCGTGATACAGATCTGGGCGCTTCGTGGTGCCACACGGCCTCAGCGGGGCAGGGGGCCTTGACCCCGGGCCACCGTACGACGGGGGCGTCTCGTGAGCTGGGCAATGCGTCCAACCCGATTTGCATCTCTTCAATTTTGTGAAGCTGTTTCTATCGCCCGAAATTTTTTTGTGCAAGCCTTGCCGCTGCCCCCAGTTGATCGCACCGGACCCTGCTGGCGTGCCACCCCCCAAGCACGATGTCCCGGGAACTGCGCACCCCCAAGCGACCCGAGATGCATCGAGACGGTTTCTCTTCACAAAAGGAGGCCGGGGGGGGTTATGGCACGGGATCCTTTTCGGTGCCATGGCAACCACGTCGGGGTGGGGGCGCTCGAGGGGACTGCGCCCCCTTGGGCCTCGGGCCGAAAACGAGCCACCAAATCGCGGGCCCCGCCCTGCAAAGGCGGCGCTGGTGGCGCGTCAGAACGGGCCGGCCATGCTCTTGCGCAAAAGCTCTGTTGTTGTGGCCCCGGGGCTTTAATGCCGGTGACCGTCGAAGGATCGGAGCCGCCCCGAGAAGCAGAAGGGGTCCACCTCAAAAGTTCAGAGTCTGGGGGGCCAGGCTGAGGTGTGCCCCTCGCTCGGGATGCGCGCGTGCTGCGATGTTACAGCTAGGGCATCGACAAAAGGCCTTTCCCGAACTTCGCCGTGGTGTGCTGGCCCTCAGGCAGCCCTCCCGGGTGACCAGTGCACTTTTTTGGGTGATGTTGGCATGGAAGCCTTGAGTGGGGGACGTCGTGCATTTTCCAGCGAGTTTTGGCACCCGCTAAGGCGAGCCTACCGCAGGTAAAAATGTTTGAAAAAGGCCCCACAGTGCCGTGAAAAGGGGTTTGATTGTGGGTGAAAGGGTTTGGGTGCGAATGCTTTCGTTCACATTTTCAGGGCTCCCATGAATCGAAAGGAGGTGGACGCCCCTTTTGCCTGCCCGCGGCGCCCAGCCTGGTGAGCGCCTGCGGAATTGATTACTGCGCCCCGAATGACACGTCCTTTTGGGACCAGCATTTAGGCAAGACCACTTGCGGTTCGGGGTCCTGAGGCAAAAACGCATCCTTGCGCGGCAACTCCGATTCCCCCTCGCTTGCGACCAAACACTGCGGCCCAATATCGGCCCAGGGGCGCAGAGAGGCGCAAAGCCCCGAAACGGGGGCTGCATCCCCGCAGGGGGACCTTTTGCGGGCTCGTGGGGTACCGCACATCGAGGTGGGCGAACCAATGGCAAAAAATTTTACGAAGCCCCCAGACTGCGACGTTCCCAAATTTACCAGCAGGAGCCGCTATCTCCCGCGCGGCAGGGCCCGTCGGAAACCAACCCTACGCGGGGCCCTCCTCCCGGCATTCGCGGCTTTTCTCACATGGCAAATCCGCCAAAGGGGTGGTAACTTTGCTCCCGGGGTGCAGGCCGTGGCCCAAACCAACAAAAATCGCGGACCTGTGCCGCGTGCACCGTTCGTGCAGGCGTGGCATGCATCATTCAAAGCCTGTACGCGCACCGGGACGGCAAAATGCTGTGTGCATTTTAGTTGTTTGGGGATTGCTCGTGTGGTTTCTTCCTCCCATTCCTTTCAAAATGACGCTGCCTTGTCGAGGGAACCCCGCAGCCAAACTATCACATTTGCCGGGGCGCCCATTCCCTGCTAGCCGGGACGCTCAATCCAGAGTCATAACCGGTGAGTGGGGCAAGTGAATGACGTACCCGGACACAAAGGGGCGAAGCTTGTGGAGTCCCTGCACTTGCCCCCAACGATCTCCCACCCCCGGGGGCACGCCCCAGAACGGGCATTGTCAATGACTGGAGCACGCCCATTGTAGGGGGCGCCGAGTGAAGGCGAGTCAGCTTCCTGCGCATTTGACGACAGCGTGTTTGCTGCGGATGTGACAGAGCTACCTGGTGCGCACAAGCTCATTGGTGACAGTCGTCGACGGCATGGACGGCGCTGCCAGCGGTCAGCCTGATGGGCTGCGCCGGCACTTTGCATCCCCGCTTGCATGGGGCCACTCGATGGCATGCATGCCGTCCGCAAAGAGGACACCAAACGGTGTTGCAATCTGGCCACAGCACGTACGACAGCGTGTTCTCAGCACCTAAAGACAAATTGCGCCATCCGGACTCTGTTGGAGCATTATTGCGATGTGATGTGCATGGTCATGGGCATGTAAGCGGGTGTGATGTGGCACACACGCAGGGCTTGACAACTTGGCCGATGCGCAAGGCGTACTACGCCCCCGCTCAGGCGCATGCCAGTGGCGTCTTTGGCGCGGAGAGACCTTCTTTCTTGGTGAACGGCCCATCGGTGGGCATTCTTGCTGCTGTTTTTTGCGTGCTGCCCCCTGGCACCGTTTCTGCTGACGTCGCGAGCGCCCACACGTCATTGTTCAACGCCGCAGGCATCGCAGGTACGTCCTCGTTCGTGTCCCTGCCGCGTTCGTGCTGCCTGTCCTCTGCACGCGGTGACTTGGTGAATTGTCAGTGACAAGCACACATGGTCGTCTGCTGGGCTGTCAGATAGTGACGCCGTTGGCCCCTTGGCTCGTGGGTTCAAAATCATTCTCTCGTAAATAGGATCAACACAAACCCCATGCGCCAAACCGTGGCAGGTCAGGTGTGCATCGTGGACCCTTTTGTTGACAACACGTTTAACATACCTCATCGCCGCCCGTCAGCGCCTTCCAGAAAAGCGCTGCGCCCGCTGACCACGAAGGCCCTGTTGTGAGGCTCTCATGACTCTCCCCACTTGGCGCGTGGGGGAGTTGCGGATCTTGCAAGGTTCGAGCACCTGGAGACGCCCCGAAACCATATAGGCCTGCGGTCCTTCAGTGTCTCATGTACGTTCAAGGTGGTCGCGTGCGCGAGTCAGGCCGAGCTGAATGCCCGGTATGATTTCTGACACCAGGTCACATTGGCGAGCATCCG
>JAFLJL010004689.1:5000-13137 GCA_018398815.1 Conus ventricosus
GGGTAATTCGTTGACGAAAGGCAACGGGAGCTGGATAGGCAGTGAGTTCAGCGACAGTCTCTGTGCGCCTGATGCAAGACAAAGAACCTCTGTCGTTTTATCAGGAAGTGCTCGGCCAATCCGCTTCTGTGTCGCTTCCCTTCCCAGAGGTACCGTCTCCTTTGTCCCATTGTTCCAGCTGCTGATTGGTCTCATTATAACCGACGCCACGCCCACCCACGCGTCTTTTGTTCTGTAGTTGGTTAATGACCACCACCCTCCCTAAGCTCTTTGTTCCTGACACGCCACCTTTCGGCCTTGGCGCGTGTTTCAAATACCCACCCCACGCGTCTTTTGTTCTGTATTAATGACCCGCAGTCCCTCCCCTAAGCTCTTTGTTCCTGACACATCTGCCTTCGCCCTTGGCGCGTGTTTCAAATACGTCACGTGGTACAGCCAGCTGACCATTGGCTCGTGTTTCAAATACCCACCCCCACGCGTCTTTTGTTCTGTAGTATTGATTAATGACCCGCAGCTGTTCTTGTTCTTTGTTCTTGACACATCTGCCTTCGGCCTTGTCGCGTGTTTCAACTACGTCACGTGGTACACCCAGCTGCTGCTCATGGGCTATATAGTCTGCGGGATAACCCAGGCAACATCATTCTTCGCTCCCAGCTCACTCTGAGATCGTCACGAAGAGGCAAAAAAAAAAAAATGGCCAGCACCAGCAGCAACAGCGGTAGCAGCAACAGCGGCAGCAACACCAGCAGCACCAGCCCCAGCAACTACAACACCTTCTATCAAGACGGGGAGGCCTTCTTTCCGCTAGGTGGGAACAAATATCTCACCGTCAATCAGTTTAAAGGCGGCGTATACCTCCATATACGCCAGTTTGAGCGCTATGGGTTGGTGGTAAAACCCACAAAAACAGGGATTACGCTGCAACCCCAACAATTTGAGCGCCTCATTGGCTATGCCACCAAGGTCCGCCCAGTAGTCCGGACATTGGAAAGAGAACAGCAGCAGCAGCAGCAGCAGCAGCAGCAACAACAGCAACAACAGCAACAACGACAGCACCAGCAGCACCAGCTGCAACAACAGCAACAACGACAGCAGCTACAGCACCAGTGGCGACTTCAGCAGGAGCGACAGCAGCAGCAACAAAACAAAAAAAGAAAAGTGGTGGAGCAAACCGACGACGACGATCATGATGCCTTCTTGACACAACCCTTCTTCACACAAGAAGAAACACAACCACCCCCAACCGAAGCACAGCCGTTCTTCGGCAACACTCTCATTCGTAAGTACTTTTTTCTGCCTGTCTGTCTGTCTGTCTGTGTGTGTGTGTCTCTCTCTCTCTCTCTCTCTCTCTCTCTCTCTCTCTCTCTCTCTCTCTCTATGCGTCTAGTACGTACCACTATCGCGCCTTTATTTCCGCCTCATCCATGGACTTATTCCGACATTATTTCTTGTTCCAGTGGATGACGATGAGTGAAGCACCACCGCCACGCCCAACACTGTCGCCATCACCACCGCCGCCATCACCACCGCTGCCATCACCACCGTCACCACACCACCTTCACCACCACCACGACCAACACCACCGCCATCGCTACAACCCCCGCCATCGCCACGCCACCTTCACCACTACAACCACCACCGCCGCCATCGCCACACCACCTTCACCATCATCACCGCCGCCATTACCACCACCATCGCCACCACCCTCTATGTGTGTGTTTTTCTGTCTGTGTGTCTGTCTGTTTGTTTGTCTGTCTATGTTTGTGTCTGTGATTTGTTTCGACCACTCTCAGAAATAAAGGGCAAACCCCAAATGGTGTATCGATCAGAGAGCGTCGTTCATCTTTAATGGCCTCCTGTTTGATATACTACTTGGCTGCCTATCAACACCGAGGACGAGGTACAGTCAACGGGGACCTTGATGGAACAATGCTCATCCATCAGTCATCTTCAACGCTCATCACTATGTCAGAAAGGTGAGTGGTAGCGCAAACGGGTGTTCCGAGAAAAAAAAAAAAGTGTCATCATCACTGTCATCACCGCCGTCTCTGTCTAACACGCCTACGTACCACGCCGCAAAAACAAAACCACATCGATCCGCACACACGGGCGCGCGCGCACGCGCGTAGCAACACGACACACCCCCATCTATTTTTAAACCATTACGTCAGCAAACAAGAAAAACTTTTTTTTAATAATCGATCGTGACAAGAAAACAAAACAAAAACAAAACCACGTGACCTTGACCCCGACGTCACCTGCCGCCACCTGCCGCGCCGCCACCTGTCGCGTTGCGCAACACCGGTGGAGATCCCCTCCGAGATCCCCAAAAAGGGCATGAAAAGTCCCTTACCCTACTACTCATAAACATTTTACAAGAGATTCCATGAAAACCTTGCTTAGAGAGAGACGTTCCATCAGATGTGATCTTTGAGTTTCTGGGAGAGATTAGAACATTTCTCACCTGGTCTGAGATTTTACAGTGGAAAGATTTTTTTTAACGAAGTTTCCGGTGCGGTTTTAGGAGGTGTGTTTTGAATAGGTGTGTGTGTGTGTGTGTGTGTGTGTGTGTGTGTGTGTGTGTTTAAATGACTTGTGAGTTAACTTCAACGCGGTGACAGCCCCGATATGGCCCTTCGCGGTCGGCTGGGCTGTAGGCAACATGACCTCACCTTACCTTACTTCCTCGTCAAGAGGAGTGGGGTGTTCACCATTGATTAGATTGACCTGCCGCCTAAACGACCGTTTTTAAATCCTGTTATTACGACAGCTGCATCCCGTATTCGGGGATGGTGTTTGAACATACCACTCGTGTGCGTGCGTGCGTGTGTGTGTGTGTGTGTGTGTGTGTGTGTGTGTGTGTGTGTGTGTGTGTGTGTGTTACCTGTCATGCATGTTATCGGCACACTCAGGGAGATTTTTACGGAGGAAAGCTTTTTTTTTTTTTAAACGAAATTCAATGTGTGCTTTTTGGAAGGTGTGTTTTAAAGAGTTGTGTGAATGAGGGTTTTTTAAAATCTTATTTTTTTCAATTGAAAAAAATATGACTTGTGAGTTCAACGCAGTAACAGCCCTGATATGGCCCTTTGCGGTCGGCTGGGCTATAAGCAGCATTGCCATTACCATCAACGAGGTGAGATGGAGTTTCATGCCGTGGCCAGGTGGTTGGTGCCAGCCGTCAGCACTGGGCTTGGTTTACAGCCTCCTCCTTAAGGGTCTGCAGGGAACTGGAGTCTGGCATGGATGTCACTCGTGAGAATGCAGGTGTCCGCAGGGAGATTCAAACCCTTGATCAGTAGGATTAACAGGCCTCCATCTACTAGACTAGACTAGACTATGCTATGCTATGCTATACTATACTTTAACTTGTCTGTGTTTGTACTAGACTAGACTGCTAGACTAGACTACTATGTTATACTATACTATACTGTAATATAATGTAATATAATGTAATACAAAATAATATAAGGTATTATGATATAATATAATATAGTATAATATAATGTAATAAATACAATACAATATGATATGATATGATATAATATAATATAATATGATACAACATAGAATAATGTAATACAATATGATATAGTGATATGATTTGATATAACATAATACGATATGATTTAATATAATATAGTATGATATAATGTGATATGATACAATACAACATAATATTCTATAATACAGTATGATATGATACGATATATTATATATGATATGATTTAATATAACATAATGCGACATGATGAGAAATGATATGTTACACTACATACTTTCTGTGTACTATCTCTTTGCTGACTGACCGGGGTAGTGGTTTCCCTGGACAGACGGACAGAAGTGGGCGTGGTCTTAGTGTGGTCAGTCCACCACACAGGTTTGGCTGGCAGTTCCCCCACACCTCTCTCACGTCCTCAGAATCAAAGATTTCTTTCCTTTCTTTTCTTCCAAAGAATACGTGTGTTCCAGATAACAAAATGATACACAAAAAAAGGAATTCACAAAATAAATGAATAGATAGATAAATGAATAAGTAAAATTCAAAAAGTGAATAAATGAATAAATAATACAAAATGAAATAAAATGTTAATGTTAGTCACAACAAGTTTATGCTCTACAACGAAGGGACAAAAGTAAGAAACGAAGCGAGGAGAGAGAGAGAGAGAGAGAGAGAGAGAGAGAGAGAGATCTGGATATTTTATAGTCATTACCCAAAAAAATCATTTGACAAGGGGGAAGGGATAACAGGACAATAACATTTTCCTCAGAGAGAGAGAGAGAAGAGAGAGAGAGAGAGAGAGAATTTGAGGTGAACCGAATGTTTTTAACTTTGTAACTAAGTGATGGTTGGGGTGGGGGGATGGGGTTAAGGTTGCCATTCATTTCAAGGTTGATAATATTCCGTACAATTTCCATTGGGTCTATATATGATGTAAGCGCACGTGCCACATATAAAATGAAGAGAAAAAAAAATTAAGGTCAGTAATATTCCGCACAATTTCCAATGGGCCTGTATAGAGATATCATAATATCAGTGTCCCAGACAAAATAATCATAATAATAGTAAAGTAATTTACAAATCGGCATGCGTTCATGATCATGATTTGATCAAAAACGTTTTGTAAGGAAACCAGATGGAAGAAAAATCCTTCTTGATACTTTCGCAAGCAGTGCGTTCATCGCCTCAGTATCTATATTGCAACATAAAGAGGAATACTCGGCACACACACACACACACACACACCACACACACACACCACCACACGCACACACACACACGCACACACACACACACGCACGTGCGCGCGCGCGCGCATAAACTTTGTATAAGCTATCATACAAAACACTGAAACTGATTTCATCTTTTCTCTCCAACCGACAACAAATTGTGTCCGTAAACACATACAAATCTAATTTTCTTCCCCACAAATTTGGTGTCCCACAAGGGTCAGTATTAGGTCCTCTATTGTTTTTATTTTACATCAGTGATCTGCCATTGTACTTGAAAATAAATAGTGAAATGTTCGCTGATGATACAACTTTAGACGCAAGTAATTCTGACGCCTTACAGTGACATCTAAGAAAACATCAATCTTTTGGTTAAATGGACACGATTTAATCACATGGTTCACCATCCTCAAAAAGCTAAATTCATGATAACTACAAGACAGAAACGTCAAACTCTAAGCCAAAAGCTACCAGTACTTTGCATTTCTAACGAAAACATGGAAGAAGTAACCAGTCACAAAGTCTTAGGAATAACAATAGATAATAATCTAACTTGGTCAAAACACTTAGAGTCTTTGTCAAGAAACGTTGCATGAAAACTACATCTTCTAAAAAGGATTAAGAACTTCTTAAATTGCATGCAAGAAAACTTTTTTTTGCAGTCTTATGTTCAGCCTGCTATTGACTATGCCTTAACACTTCGGGACTCAGCGAGCAATAATTCACTCAAACCACTAATTAGCCTTCACAAAAGAGCTGTCAAAGTAACGTTAGTCAACCATACTCTGGTAGATTCAGACTATAGGCAATCAGGAATTCTCCCATTTAAAGCCAAACTTCTACACAGTAAGGGACTCTTTATGCATGAGGAAGTGCATGGAAATGCTCCACTTTCTCTGACAAATATGTTCACCTTTAACGACTATCGACATTCACATAAAATAAACCTCCCGTTTGCAATGATTAATCTATACAAATGTAGTTTGGCGTATTCCGGAGGTTGGTTGGCAATGGAACAATATTCCTCAAGAACTAAAAAATCAATCAAACTTAAAAAAAAATTCAAGTCTAATTTTCAAAAATATCTGATGAATATCTCAGATTTGACTGCACTATACCCTAGAATGTATTGATTATTCTCAATTCAGATTTAATTTAACAAATATGTGATGTTTGAATTTGAATCAATTATCCATGTCTGCTTCATTGTCTTTCTCTTCCTTTATCTCTGCCTATCTATCGCCAGTCGTTCGGTCGATCGGTCCGTCGTCGGTCGGTCTCTCTCTCTCTCTCTCTCTCTCTCTCTCTCTCTCTCTCTCTCTCTCTCTCCTCTCTTGTGTCTCTCTCTCTCTTCTTCTTCATCCCCCCTCTTGCCCTGATTTTTTTCTTGTTGTTGTTGGTGTGGTGTTTATTGGTTTCTTTTTCTTCTTTCTTCTTTTTTGTCAAAGGTTCTCATGCAAGTAATTGTTGCATTCTTTCATGTATTTGTTTGATTTGCTTTTTGCTGTATATTGATTTTTTTCTTGCCCAGAGGGCTGGATGTAAAAAAGCATTCATGCTTAGTCCACTACCCTCTTAAAATAAATTCATTCGTTCGTTCGTTCCTCCTATTCCGCCCACGCCTCCTCTGTCCCTGCAGGTGTCATGTTCATTGTTCAACCCACCCACTACGGCCACATTCACCCTTGAAGTTGACTGTCGGTATCTTGTTCAACATCTTCAAGGCCTAGTACCTTCAGTCCAAACAAGTTCTACAGCTTCAAAGCAAACTTGTAAAACGCCGCTCCCTCCATATGGGTTTCCATATCACTTGATGAAAGCTGAGATAAGCCATTTGTGATTCATCGCTCTAAACATAGAACAGTGCTGGTGTAAAAATAGTTCAGTTGTTGACCAGAAAGTTATAGAGTTCGGTGCGTGCAGAGGTCAAAGGTTGCTGTATGGTAAAAGATGCTAGCACCTGGCCAGGTTCGGTTTCATTGAATCAGCCTGACGTCAACTGTGGAATTTCTTTGATGTCCGATCCGCTACAGCTGATGACGAGAGAGAAGAGAAGAGAGGAGAGAGAGAGGTGTGCGCGTGGACACTAAAAGTGCGTAGATCGTGGGTGTGCGCAGGACGGTTTGCGAAGCCTTGTCCTGAAGGGCCCTCGGGCAAATAGGACGTTAATCTCAACTATTAAGTCAAGTCAAGGACGTTTGCTTTAGTGGATGTCAGAGGGGAGTGAGTCCCGCCATTTTGTTGTTGATGATTCTAAGGAACTGGTGACCGGGAGGGAACTGCGAGGGCTGTGGGCGGGGGAGGGGGGATGAGCAGGATAGTGGTCAGGGAAGGAGGGGACCAGTAAAGAGAGAGAGAGAGAGAGAGAGAGAGAGAGAAGGGGGGGGGGAGGGGGACCATCGCAGAGCGGTGAAGGGGCAAGACGAGGTGAGATGTTGGACGGGGCTGTTGCTGTTGTAGCAGTGGTATTACTGCAATTGTTGTTGTTCGTGATGCTATAGCCACTGTTGTTAGAATCCCTGTTCTTGTGGTCGCTGTGTGTTTCTTGTGGATGATGTCGCTGTTATTTGTTTGTTTTCCCTTTTCTTTTTCCCCTTCATGTTTGTTCTGCTTAACTCGCCTGTTTTAAATCTATATTGCACCGAAGGTTAAAATGTCAATCTTCAATGTAAGACATTGTGCCCCAAGAACAAAGGGACAACAAGTTAGTCTTCTACTATCGAACCCCTCGTCCTTCACAGACCTGAGAGAAACCAAAGCAATCTTCTCTATAAGACCTGACATCTAACAGAACAGAGAGACAACAAAGCAGTCTGACTCTAACAGACTTGTACCCAACAGAACGGAGAGACAGCAAAGTACTCTTCTCTATAAGACCTGGCATCTAACAGAACAGAGACAACAAAGTAGTCTTCTGTATAAGACCTGCATCTAACAGAACAGAGAGACAACAAAGTAGTCTTCTCTATAAGACCTGGCATCTAACAGAACAGAGAGACAACAAAAAGTCTTCTCTATAAGACCAGGCATCTAACAGAACAGAGAGACAACAAAGCAGTCTTCTCTATAAGACCAGGCATCTAATCGAACAGAGAGACAACAAAGTAGTCTTCTCTATAAGACCAGGCATCTAACAGAACAGAGAGACAACAAAGTAGTCTTCTCTATAAGACCAGGCATCTAACAGAACAGAGAGAGAACAAAGCAGTCTGACTCTAACAGACTTGGTACCCAACAGAACCGACGGTCTCCCAAGTAATCTTCATGGTCAAACCTGGCGCCCCTTAGAAAAGAGAGACTTATCCTTCCTCTTCAGTGTTCCAGGCCTAGCCGACCGGGTGATCCAGCGCTGTGAGAGAAGCGAAGTGCGCCGTCTGCCACAGGTCTACTTCAATGTTCCACGTTTCCT
>JAFLJL010004690.1:0-16106 GCA_018398815.1 Conus ventricosus
CCTTGTTTTTCCCCCCTTTGGACACGTGATGTATTGATCTTGTTCCCTTTGTGACGACAGTGACTGCATGATTTGTCTCCCTTGTGACGACAGTGCTGCATTGATCTTGTCTCCCCTTTGTGGACAGTGACTGTATTGATTTGTCTCCCCTTTGTGACGACAGTGACTGCATTGCCCATGAGTGAGCGTCATGGAAGCGCTCCCTCCACCTAGGAGTCCACGTGAATTTGTTATGAGTTTCTGTTGGTTCAACTCTCTCTCTCTCTCTCCTTCTCTCTCTCTCTCTCTCTCTCTCTCTTCTCTCTCTCTCTCTCTCTCTCTCTCTCTCTCTCTCTCTCTTCTCCCCCTCTCCTCTCTCTCTCTCTCTCCTCTCTCTCTTCTCTGTAGTTTGATCCCAACCATGCAATACACAGTGTTTGCCATGTTTCCGTTTTGTTGTTTTTTTTTTTTGTTTTTTTTTTGTGTTGTTGTAGAGGATTAGCACATTCATCACCGTGTTTATTCCCTGGCGTGTGCATCGCCCAAGTCACGAATGTTCAAAATTAATCACATTCGGAGGTGAATTTTACAATAAAAACGATTTGTCAGTAGCTGCAAAACATTTTTGCACCGCCAAATTTGTGGTCGCTTAGTGAATTTTGGTGAAGTTTTATTCTAATATCACGCAACGCGTACGCGCGCGTGCTCCTTTTATCTCTCTCTCTCTCTCTCTCTCTCTCGCTCTCCTCTCCCCTCTCTTTTCCTCTCTCTCTCTCTTCTCTCTCTCTCTCTCTCTCTCTGTGTTGGTGTGTGTGTGTGGGGGTGTGTGTGGGTGTGTGTGGTGTGTGGTGTGTGATGCGTGCGTGTAAGTGTGTGTGTGTGTGTGTGTGTGTGTGTGTGTGTGTGTGTGTGTGTGTGTGTGTGTGTTGTGGTGTGTGTGGTGTGGTGGAATGTGCGTGCGTGCTTTGCGTGCGTGCGCGTGCGTGCTGGGCGTGCGTGGTTGTGTGGTGTGTGTTGTGTGTGGGGTGGTGTGTGTGTGTGTGTGTGTGTGTTTGGTGTGTGTGTGGGTGTGTGTTGCTGTGTTGTTGCTGTTGTTGTTGTTGTTATTGTGTTTTTCTTTTTTATATTACATAATGAATACTTATATAGCGCCTATTATCGGCTAGGTCCAAGCTCTAAACGCTTTACAATCCACACTCGTTTACACAGCGGGCTGCCTACCTGGGGAGTGCTTACAGGAGAGCTGCCCGCTGGCGCTTCATTCAGTCGTTCCCCGTGTCATCCAGTCGGTATCGTTCAAAATTGTTCACTCAATTTCCTTAATTCATTCATTCTTTCCATTTTTCACGCAGTGTGCATGCTATGTGTAACGTGTCATCCATACCAACGGCCAAAATGGCCTTCTCTTTTCCCAAGTTGGGATGGATTTTACGTGTGTGCGAGATGTTATGCGTGCGTTCACACACAGAAACTCGGTTTATAGTGTCATTCGAAGGACTGTAAGGAAATGGAGCAGAAACCAATGTTAACTCCGAGGAAAAAATCCCCCTGCACCGAAAACACCCGGCGGAGATTGGAACCTACAACCCCAGGATCACAAAGGGTTTACGATTCCGGCGCTCTACCAACTGAGCTATTCCGGCCCCCCCCCCCCCCCCCCCCCGCCCACGAAGTATGGTTTGTGTTGAAGTTTTGTGTTGTTTGTGTTGTTGTTGCTGTTGTTTGACCTCAGCCTATTTTGAAGGAGGAAGGGGAAGAAAAACGATATTTGAGCGCATAAGAACCACGGATTGATTTTAGCTCTCCCCTAAACACACGTCTTTTCTATGCATGTTTCTGCTTGTTTGTTTGTCTGTTTGTTTGCTTGTTTGTTTTGCTTCTCTTCGCTTCCCAGCTGCACTTACGACCCCCATTAAATATCATCTGTATTGTAACCTCCATCTAAATACCCTCTGTATTGTAACCTCCATTGATTACCAATGTATTAAAACCCTCCATCTGATTATCATCTGTATTGTAACCTCCATCTGATTATCATCTGTATTGTAACCTCCATCTGATACATCGTATTGCAACCTCCATCTGATTATCATCTGTATTGCCAACCTCCTCTGATTACATCGGTATTGTATCCTCCATCTGATTATCACTGTATTGTAACCTCCATCTGATTATCATCTGTATTGTAACCTCGACTAGCGGTTACTGACACCCATCTCACGACTTCCTGATGATGTTTCTCCATCTCTTGTGATCTTTAGCAAGGCTGAAGGACAGGCTATCCCGAAGATCTGACAGTGTCCATTTCATCAGTTGCCGTTCTTTGAGACCAACGATTGCTGATGCAGCACTGGCTGTCTGTTGATCAGTTTGTTTGTTCTTTGAGACCCAACGATTGCTGTGCAGCACTGGCTGTCTGTTGATCAGTTCTGCTGTTCTTTGAGCCCCAAGATTGTGATGCAGCACTGGCTGTCTGTTGATCAGTTTGCTGTTCTTTGAGCCCCAACGATTGCTGATGCAGCACTGGCTGTTCAGTTGATCAGTTCTGTGTTCTTTGAGACCCAACGATTGCTGATGCAGCACGGCTGTCTGTTGATCAGTTCTGCTGTTCTTTGAGACCCAACGATTGCGGGATGCAGCACTGGCTGTCTGTTGATCAGTTCTGCTGTTCTTTGAGCCCCAACGAAACCTGATGCAGCACTGGCTGTCTGTTGATCAGTTCCCGACAACATCTTCTCATCCGCTGATGTTCAATGTCATCGTTTGAAAAGTGGTGAAAAACTGACCTGTGGCCTCTCTGACGCATGAGAGAGAGAGAGAGGGGAGAGAGAGAGAGAGAGAGGGGAGAAAAGAGAGAGAGAGAGAGAGGGGAGAGAGAGAGAGGAGATGAGAGAGAGAGAGAGAGAGAGAGAAGAGAGAGAGAGAGAGAGGAGAGAGAGACTTTCTTAAGTGACTTTTGGACGATGGAAAATGATTCCTGCCGTGTCCTTCCAAGCCGATAGATGACACTGTCCACGTATCTCCTTTGTTGTCTGAGTGTCTGGTATAATGATCCTCTTTTGTCATTATCACGACAAAACCCCTATCGTATGAATTTGATTCGCACAGACTTGTTGGCGTCTTTTTTCCTTCTTTCTTTCTTGCTTTCTTTTATATTAGATAGAAGGCTATGTGGCAAGAGTGCGAAAGGCGGAGATTATTATCCACTCTATCACTTTTTTTTCTGAAACAAACACAAACAAGCGATGTACAGAAGACCGCTGGGATATACATGTAAGGATGCATCAGACCTAAATTTATTTTTCCTATCATCGTTTCACCCGTGTATCTACCTCTAGATGAACATGAATGTGTGTGAATCTAATTTCTCTCTCTTTCATACGCACGCAGGCATGCACGCATGCATGCACGCGCGCTCGCTCGCGAAACACACCACACACCCACACCCACGCACCACCCATCTACCCCAAACACCACACACGCGCGCGCGCGCACGCACACACACACACACACACACACAACACACCACACACACACACACACAAAACACACACACAACACACACAACACACACACACACACACACACCACACACACACACACAGCACGGGCCCCCTGCAGCAGCTCCTCTCGAAATTATCCCAAGAAAAGCTTCTGTTTCTGCCTGCCTCGTCCCAGGCAGAGCTGAACAACAAAATCAGTGTACGGGACACGCTGTCGAAACGATCAGTTTTCTGACAGAGCTTCTGTTGCATGATTGGTGATTCGGTCATCAGAGACATTGACCCCCCAAAGAATAGTGCCAAGACATGACTTTTTTTCCCAAAAATCTGTGTCTCAGGCATGTGTACTGGTGACTTGTTTGACTGGTTAAGAGACCATAGTAGATGTCCTGATGTCAATGTGATGATTATGCATGGGGGTGTGAATGTTTGTAGAACGACAGGGGGAAGTCTCCAAACAGACATGGTGCGACCTTATTCACCTGGCTTCTCACACTTTTCCAAATGCTAAAATATTCCTTAGCTCTATAATCCCTGCAAGAGGAAAACACCCCCTTAATCCTTTATTTCCCCCACCAATCTCAATATGCAAGAAAGCTTGCAAAATGCTGAATGTAGAATTCATTGATAACTACAATACATTCACAACCACAAAGGGAAACCCTAAATTAGCATGTTACAGCAACTTGATTACCCCAGCAAAACAGGCACTGCCAAATGGCAATTCATTTTAAGCAGTTTCTGTTCCATCTCAATCTCATGATCTTAACCAGACGGTATGGCCCAGTATCTTCTCAGTTTAGTTCTAACCGCCCAGTTCAAAATGAAAATAACTGGCATCCTATCCAGAACCAACAGAATAGGTTTCCCCAGACGACCACAGACAGAAAAACAGTGCCCCACTTCATGAGTATCCACCAATGGAATCATGAGTCACTCCCCTCCCTTTCTCACAGAACACCTCAATGCCGACACAAACTTCAGGCGCCTCTGATCGTTCACTTCATGGCCCTCTTCTTCCACCCCCTCCACTCTCCACTACCCCCTTTATCACCGAGACAACACACTGCGACACAACTTCGGGTGCCTCTGATCTTCCATGTCGTGGCCCCTCCTCCCCCCCCCCCCCCTCCACTCTCCACTACCCTCCCCTTTTCACCGAGAAAAACACACTGCCGGTACAAATTCAGGTGCCTCTGATCTTCCATGTCGTGGCCCTCCTCCCCCCCCCCTCCACTCTGTATAACTGCGATCAGACAACTCAGTCAAACCAAGTCTTACCGCATTATCCCCCTTTCCGGTAGCGAACCGTGTTGCTCCGTGCACACTGGAAGCTTTTATGACCATGTAATAAACCCTAACAATACCGTGAAAATGACAAAAAACACCACCCCCAGCTATTCCTTACGACCAGTTTTTGTTTCAACCTTTTTGACATCCTACGTCAAACACTCAAATGCAACAGCGCCCAATTGCTCGTTGAAAACACAATGGTGTGTGTGTGTGTGGTGTGTGTGTGTGTGTGTGTGTGTGTGTGGTGTGTGTGTGTGTGTGTGTGTGTGTGTGTGTGTGTGTGTGGTGTGTGTGTGTGTGTGTGTGTGTGTGTGTGTGTGTGTGTGTGTGTGTATGCGAGCACGCGCATGTGCATGTGTGTTTATGTTCCATCATGGTTATATATATGTGTGTATGTATATGTGTATATGTAATATATATATATATATATATATATACATATATATATATATATATATATATATATATGTATAATATATATATATTTTGTATATATATATATATATATATATATGTATATATGTGTGTTGTGTATGTGTATGTATATGTGTGTATATATGCATGCGTATGTGTGCATGTATATGTATATATGTATGTGAGAAAAGGAAAAGACAGTATGGAGTTGGTGCTTGTGAGTGTTGCATCTTGCTGGATGTGGTGGAAGTCACTAACAAAAGAAGAGAATTTGAATTTGTTGTAGACAGTTGCTTTAGGCCACTGCTGCAGCGAATGGTGTCATATGAGTATTTGTTGTATGTGCTGAGAATTCACAAACATTATATTTTCTTGCTTTCTCAGAACGAACACGTTTCCGTGTTCAAACGTTTATAGACAGAAATATTTCCTATTCGCACTTTGATTGTGATTTTCGCTTATTTTCGCTTTTCGATTGTGATTAATATAAATTATATTAGTCTTTTCTTTGTATATTGTTTAATTTTGTTAGACTGACTATAAGACTTGCTCGAGGCCTCCGTATCTTGCTCGGGGCCCCGAGCGAGTGTGTGTATGTGTGATATATTTTATATATATTATATATTATATATTATATATATATATATATATATATATTTATATATATATTTATATATATTTATATATTATGTGTGTTATATGTATGTATATATATATATATATATATATATTATATATATATATATATAAAATATATATATATTTTATATAAATATTCTTAAAAATTCCATTTCACTTTTTGTTCTATATTTTTTAAAAATTTAAGAAAACTGTTCTTCACTAAGCCCAAAACTAACTGCAACTGTCTTTAACTTTGGACTATGGCCTTCTAAACAGGGACTCCGATAGGCTATTTGAATATCACACTCAAGAAATAAAAAAGCGATGTCGCAACTATTCTCCATAACAGTGGTAACAGTTTTCATTTATTTTGTTTTGCGGGAACCCCGTTTGTCCTCAGAAATAACAATGTGATATGAGCATCCCGGGATATGAAATAATTAGACTTGATCCGTGTAAACCTAAAGTACAGGCTTACTTGTGTCCCTAGCATCTTCTTTTAAACTGTAAAAAACTAAACACCCTTTGAAAACTATGGATGAATCTGTATGGATTGAAATCAGTATGAAAAACAATAAACCACTTATTATAGGATTTTTTATCAGAAATCCATCTGAAACTCTGGATGGAAAGATAAATTTCATGTTTTCATGGATGAAGTAACAATGCTAAGCTTTGAAACTATTATTTTTGGAGACTTTAATATAGTTTTAAATGAAACCTAAACCCAAGTGGCATCAAAACTACCCCTTACACGGTCTTGAACAACTTATTGACATACCAACCCGTATAACTGAGCAGTCAAATACCTTAATAGATCACATTTATACAAACACAAAACAGTCCATCATTGAAGTATGCTCTCCACCATGTGGATGTAGCGATCTAATCCCGTTTGTCTGACGTGGTTCAAAAACCGTATAAAAAATTCCAAAAGTAGGGCACAAGATTATATATTATAGGAGCTTTAGAAATTTTAAGGAAAAAGATTTCCTTTCAGACCTTGCCCCCGCACAATTGGAATATATTTTACCAAAAAAGAGATCCTGATGAAGCAACTAAATTTTTGGGATTAAATTTAAATAATTAAAATAAAATAACTGTGTATAACAAACATGCTCCATTCATCAAAAAAAGGACTCAGACAGAAGCAAAACCACCGTGGATAACAAAAGAAATAGATATCGAAATTAACAAAAGAAATCAGTTAAGCAATTCCGGAAAAAATAAAGAATTCCGTAAACAAAGAAATAAGGTAAACTCAATGAAACGTAAATCTAAGCGTAATTACTTTCAAAGATGTTAATTTCTACAAAGGATTCACGTCAGATTTGGAAGGCCATTAGCTGTTGAATAATAAACAAGTCTCAAAAAAACAGGAAATAATCACAGATGTAACTGCAGATCACTAACAACCATTTTGCTAGTATCAAAGAAAAATTATATTACATGATAGGTCCAATGAAAATGACCTTGACATTTAAAAACACTACCTTGATTTAAAAGAATTAGCTTTTCCTGTACCCTCCAACCAATGACTGTTTATGGACGTTAGTTAAAAATATTTCATCTTTAAAACAATCGGGTACACGCGATTTAGATGGCTTAGATGCAAAAATACTAAGGATTTCGTGTCCAATAAAATTTCTGATCACTAACGTATTTGTACAATTTATGCATAGAGAAACAAACCTTTCCCGTGAAATTTAAGGAAGCTAAAGTAATTCCACTTTATAAATCTGGTGAATAAGTCAATTCCATCAAACTATAGACCAATTTCTATTTTATCTGCTTTATTAAACCTATTGAAAAAACACTTGCAAAATTTACTATATTCTTACCTTTCTTAAAAACAATTTACCCCCACGACGATCAATCTGGTTTCCCTAAAAATCATTCCTGCCATAAACCCTTGTACAGCTTATTGATAGCCTCTTATTGCGTATAAATGAAAATAATTTTACTGGTATTCTTTTTATAGACTTGAAAAATTTTTTTGATTAATAAATCATTCTCTCTGTTGCGTAAACTGGAACTCTACAAATTAACCCATAAATTCAAAAAATCTCATGTCCCCATTCCTATGTATAGGAAACAACAGTAACGTCAACAAAAACGTCAAATTAATGTCTATCAAATATGGAGTACCACAAGGCTCGTACTGGGCCCTCTACTGTTTACTGTCTACGTCAATGATTTACCTTATTTTCTTGAAGTAAATGCGAAATGTTTGCTGATGAACATCTCTTCATTCCAGTGATTCAGATCCTATAGATTAGCTAGTAACCTCCAAAATGATGTTAAAAAACTTATCGAATGGACTCAGTTGAACCATATGTCCTTAAATGCAAGTAAAACCAAGTGCATGTTTGTATGTGCCCCACAAAAAGACAAAAGATGAAGTCAAAAATTTTCCACCATTGTTTATATCTGACCAAAAAATTTGAAGAAGTCGACTCACATAAAATACTAGGAGTAATAATAGTTAAAGATTTAACATGGACCGACCAATAACGTCAAGGGGAAATGTCTCTCAAAAAAATTACTTCAATTAGCCAAGATTAAGAACTTCCTGGACACCATTCTCGAAAACTCTTTTTCTGTGCTCTATTCTATCAATCATGATTATGCATCAACCCTATGGGATAATGCAGTGAAACCAACTTGAAAATTATTCATCGAATGTATAAAAGAGCATTAAAGTTAGTATTACTAAAAACAAGCACCCTAACAACAGAAGACTATAAACAACTTAAAATGTTAACCTTCTACAACAGACTTTTGTTCAACAAGGCAGTATGCATGCATAATGTTACAAACGGATATGCTCCTAAAAAAAATAAGAGATTCATTTACAACTAACACTTATAGACATAGTCATTTATTATCCTTCCTAGACCAAGAAATAAACTTTATAAATCTAGTCTTTTGTACTCCGTGGAAATGTATGGAACAAGCTACCAATCACTTTGAAAAACATAAAAAACAAAAATCAGTTTTAAGAAAATCTGAAAAAGCATCTCATGGGGCGGTTAGCAATCAATATTTTCTCAAATTCCTTTGAAAAAACTTTTCAGTGATTTTACATGATGTATCCTTGTGTATATGGTTATGCTATGTAAAGTTGTTTTGCGTGTGTTGCTTTGTAGACAATGTATTGATATTGTACCCTTTAAATTAACTCTCTCTCTCTCTCTCTCTCTCTCTCTCTCTCTCTTGTTATTCCTTGATATGATAATTATAACAGGGTTGAATTCTTTCTTGTACTCCCTTTTCCTCACCCCCACGCCTCCATCCTACCCCCTCCCTCCTCCTACTTCTCCCCCCCCTCATCCCCCCCAGATTTCACCCCCCTACCTCCTCGCCCTTTTCCGCTGGTTTTCACTCTTTGTATTTCTTCGTTTTCATTATTTTATTATTTAAGTTTCTTTGTTTTGTTATGATGGCTTGATGTAAAAAAACAGTTTCCCTGCTTATTCAATGTTCCATTGGAAATAAAATTTTGACTTGACTTGACTTGACACCACACACACGGCTACAGGGAGAGGAGAGAGAGAGAGGAGAGAGAGAGAGAGAGAGAGAGAGAGAGAGAGAGAGAGAGAGGAGAGAGAGAGAGAGGAGAGAAAAGAGAGAGAGAGAGAGAGAGGGAGGGAGAGAGGGAGAGAGAGAGAGAGAGAGAGAGAGGAGAAAAGAGAGGAGAGAGAGGAGAGAGCAGACAGACAGACAGACAGACAGACAGATAGACAGACAGACAGAGACAAAGACAGAGACAGACAGAAAGACAGAGACAGACAGAGACAGAGAGACGACAGATTATGGAAGGTGCAGATCAATGCGACTTGTCTTCCCCCTTGAGACGATAAGGAATGTCACGTGGCAGGATGGACCAAACCGATAACCCAAAAAATCCAGTGAACCCATGTCGCTAAAAACCGCGAGGCCGATGAAATCATCTAGACACAGGAGGAAAAATTATTATTATTCATTGCGTGCCATACGTCTCGTGGACCGTAGTGACATCATTCATTGGGCGTCTGATCCTTGTCATCTTTCGCGTGAAGGAAGGTCTGAGCACGCCAGAGAGAGAGAGAGAGAGTGAGAGAGAGAGAGAGAGAGAGGAGAGAGAGAGAGAGAGGAGAGAGAGGAGAGAGAGGGGGAGGGGAGAGAGGAGAGAGAGGGAGGAGAGAGAGGGAGAGAGAGAGAGAGAGAGGGAAAGAGAGAGGGGGAGAGGAGAGAGAGGGGAGAGGAGAGGAAGTGGGTGTAGGGTTGTGTGGGGTTAGAGAATAATCAGATGGATGTGGAGAAAGACAGGGCATTAATTTAAATACATTCTCATGTATGACGATTTCTACCTCCAGTGAATTTGGCTGCAGGTTAGCAAATCACGTGATGGATAGTATGCGCTCACATAGTTGCTAGTTTTGAAACGAAAGCACATTCCTTTTTTGTTTTTTTTGTTGTTGTTGTTATTATTATTATTTTTTATTATTATTATTATTATTTATTATTATTATTATTTCATCATTATTATTAATAATAATAAATCATAATAATAATTAATACTTTATAGCGCCTATTCTCGGCTAAAGACCAAGCGCTTTTCAATATACACTCGTTTACACAAAGGGCTGCCTACGGGTAGTGCCAACAAAAGAGCTCCCCGCTGGCGCTTCATTCAGTCATTTCCCGTGTCATCCAGTCAATATTGTTCAATATCATTCACTTTAATTTCCTTACTTCCCTTTATTTTATCCATTTCCGCAGTGTACAGCTATGTGTAACGTGTCATCCATACCAACGGCCAAACTGGCCTACTCTTCCGAAAGTTGGTGATGGGATTTTACGTGTGTGCAAGATTTTTATGCGTGCGTTCACACATGGAACCTCGGTTTAAATTTTCATATTCGAAGGACTGTATGGGAAATTTGGAGTCAGAACCAATGTTAACTGCGAGGGAAAAATCCCCTGTACCCAAATCGCCCGGCGGGGATTCGAACCCACAACCCCAGGATCACGAGTCTGGCGCTCTACCAACTGAGCTATTTGGTATTATTATTATAACAAGTCTTAAATAAATTTAGAAATAGAGTTTGTTACTTACCGCCATGACATTAACAAACAAAGCACATGACAAGACACGATGCATTTCAACCACTTGGGTCTCTTCAGGCGAAAAAATAAATCACATTTAACATTTGGGACAGTACAAACAAAGAACGAAAAATGACTCATCTGTTGTTGTCCATGTGGTGGGGAGAATAGCCGCTAGCAGAAATGACACGGGGGATTATGGAGAGGAAAAGGAGGGGGGGGGGGTTGCGTAGGGGGAGGGTGTGTGTGTGATACGATCGGGTTGTGTGTCTAGTTTATTGGGGTGGTGTGATATCTTCGTGACGGTTGTGGTAATGGTGGATTGATAATAATGGAAAGGGGGAAAAGGGGGGATGGGGGGTGTGGGGGGGGGGAATTAATAATAATAAATAAAATTTAAAAAAAGATTTAGGTGAATAAAATAAATGATTTCGCTGGTGATGAAAGAGGTGGTGGTAGTTATGCGTGGGTAGTTGTGAAAGGTGTGTGGGTAATGTTAATAAGGGAGGGAAGGGGATGGAAGATAAATGTGTGATACGGTATGATTGAGGGGGGGGGGGTTGAGGGGGAAAAAGGGGGGGCGGGGGGATGGGTGGGGAGGAGGGTAATGTGTTTGTGTGTGGGGGGGGGGGGGAAGGAAGGGAAGGGGGGCAAGAGAAGGAGAGCTCATATCTCTTCATCCACTATGGGTGGGGGTGGGGGTGGGAGGTTCATTATAAATGGTGTTGTTTAAAAAGTAACAATGCTGTGGGATGATGTTCATTGTAACAGGTGAAGTAATGTGTTGGCATCAATATGCTGATGTTTGTTGAGAGAAGATAGCAGTGATCAATGAAAAACAGGGTATCAGTGCTACACACACACACAACACACACCAACACACACACACACACACACACACACACACACAACACACACACACACAAACACACACACACAAACAACACACACACACACACACCACACACACACACACACACACACACACACACACATCAAACAACACACACACACACACCAAGGTGGGGTGGGTGGGGGACCTACATATAAACATTGTTCTGGGTGAGTTAAGATCATGTGATCATAATGAGACTAACTGTGGAAAGTTTTCACACACATATTAACACACACACACACACACACACACACACTCATTCACACACACACACACA
The DNA here is from genome assembly GCA_018398815.1 of Conus ventricosus. Lineage (NCBI taxonomy): Eukaryota > Metazoa > Mollusca > Gastropoda > Neogastropoda > Conidae > Conus > Conus ventricosus. The sequence continues at coordinate 12,074 of JAFLJL010004690.1, forward strand.
CACACACACACACACACACACACACACACACACACACACACACACATTTAAAATAATATCATCAATCAGTCACTGATTGATGATACTAATTTTTTTTTTAATGTGTGTGTGTGTGTGTGTGTGTGTGTGTGTGTGTGTGTGTGTGTGTGTGTGTGGTGTGTGTGTGTGTGTGTGTTAATATGTGTGTGAAAACTTGCCACATTTAGTCTCAAAAGTACTTTCCCCATTCCCTGTCATGAAAAACTATGGCACTGTCAGTTATGTCCAGTTCAGATTCTTCCTATTCGCAGAGTTGTCAAATGTTCAGTTACGTGTAGTGTTGTCTGTCTGTTCGTGTGTGTGTGCAGGTCTGCTGAGTGTGTCGGGTGTGTGTGTGTGTGTGTGTGTGTGTGTGTGTGTGTGTGTGTGTGGTGTGTGTGTGTGTTGTGTGTGGTTGTGTGCGTGCGTGCTGTGCGTGCGTGCGTGTGGTGTGTGTGTGTGTGTGTGTGTGTGTGTGTGTGTGTGTGTGTGGTGTGTGGGTGTGTGTGTGTGGGCGCGCGCGCGTGTGTTTGTGTGTGCTGGCGAGCGCGGGCGCGTGTGCAGCCTTTGTGCGTGTGTGTGTGTGTGTTGCTTACTTCTCTTCTGTCTTCTTGTTTAATAGTTTACAAGATTTTCTTTGTTTCCAACATAACTTTTATTAGGCCTATGTTAAAATGGTGCGATGTTTATTTTTCCTTGCATTTCTGTGTCCTTTCTTTTCAAAATATCTTTTGACATGCTATTCATGAAATGTGATCGTGTGTGTGTGTGTGTGTGTGTGGTGTGTGTGTGTGTGTGTGTGTGTGTGTGTGAGTGTGTGTGTGTGTGTGTGTGTGTGTGTGTGTGTGTGTGTGGTGTGTGCGTGTGTGTGTGTGTGTGTGCGTGTGTGCGTGTGTGTGCGCGCGCGCGCTCGTACGCTTGCATTCTGTATATTAGAGATTCATCGTGTCATTGAGTGATTTTAGTTATGTGAGATATTTTTGACTTATTTATTTCTTGCAAATATTTATGAAGCTTGCCACTATTTTCTTTGCTATCTGTGGCATGAATACGAGAGCCACCCCATAAATTCTCGGATGGGAAAAGATGGAAGTACACTGGTATTTCTTACCTAGCCCATCTTTTCAAAGTATCCTCCATCAGCGTTTATGCACTTTTTCCAACCTTCTAAACCACGAATCCATCACCCCAGCCCACTCCCGACTGGGGGCATCCCGTTTCGCCGCTTCTCGTTTTGCCGTTTCTCGTTTCGCCGCTTCCCATTTTGCCGCTTCTTGTTTCGCCGCTAATCAATTGGTCCGAACTTTGACATGATTTAAGGAATTCTCCACTGCACGTAAACCAACCATTCAAAGCTACATCTCAAAGCTAGATCTACTTGAAAACAAATTAATTTTATTGAAAACCAATTAATTTTATTTGAAAATAAACACAGATTAAAAATCTCACCCCATCCCTTTGTCAATGTCAACCAAGATTGATTGCCATGGAAGAAGCATCAATAAAGTTCAGAATATCCCGGTGCCGGTTGTCAAACTCAGACTTTAGTTCTGCAAGTTTTCGCGTAGTTCCGATAACGGCTCTTTTTTCCGGGGCAGGGGCTGACCAGCCTGTCGCAAGCGAGTAGTCCTTCAGTCTTCTCTTGTTCGTCTCTCAAGAGTTGGATGAGGCGGAACACATTTGGGTGGGCACCACTGGTTTTCTTGTTGAGTGCTGAATGGAAGCTCTCCACAGCGTTGTTTGTCCTCGAACACCCGGCACATGTTCTGTGCTGGTTCCAGACATGCCTGGAAACATGGGAGCAAGTCGTCAAAACCATGTGCGATAAAGTAGTTGCTAGGCGCTCTGCTCCTTCATGTTTGGTGCTTCGCTGGCGATCAGGATCCAAGCTTCATCCAGTCTGCCTGTCGTACGAATGCCAAGGCGACGAGGACGTCGGAATGTACTTTCTGATGTCTGCTTTCTCCCTGTACTCGAAAGCAAAGACCAGACTTTGTACCTTTCGCCATATACTTTGCTGAAAGGGAAAAAGACAGCCATTTATGAAGTCCGTGGAAACACTTGCGAAATTGCTTGAGGCAGGGAAGTTCAAAGTCCACAGAGATTTCAGCAGGATCAAACGTTTGATCTCTTGCAGTGGCCCCAGTTTTGCAAGAGCTGAAAAAGCCGAACATGGGTGGCCCGCGTTTTGTCTGGTAATAATGCAAACGCCACTGGAAAAAATCATCTCTTGATGGTAGACTTTGCACAGTGTATAGTTGTGCAAAAAGTCTAGGAGTGACCCCAAAAGTTCCATCCATATATACCTTCTGGGCCCCTGGCAATTCTAGTGATGTTTTCACCCTTTCCAAACAAGAGAATCTTGTCGTCTTCTTCCGTCATCACAAGAAGAAATCTTCGTCCATCATTTGTGTCTGAAAAAGGTGGTGAAATTGCAACCTCCGTCGTTGTTGAGGCAATCTTGGGAGGGATTTTCTCTTCTCTCGGTACAGCGAAGACTTAATTTGATGAAACTGTGGAAGATAAGCAGCAACTTCGTCCGCTTGTTCATGCCGTTGAGCTCCCTGAAGACTCCATCATATTGCATTTTGGCCGGACGCTCTGGTTCTCCGTGCAATTTCTTTTTCAGCTGCGCCACAATCTTCTCAGCTTCAATAGCAGCTTGGTTTGGGCGTGTGTGTGGGCACCCACCACAGGTTGCTGGTACAGACAGAGAGACACAGTGTGTGTAAGTGTATGTGTCTGTATGTTTGTGAACGGGGTATAATTGTGAAAGAGGGAGAGAGAGAGAGACAGACAAAAACAGACAGACATACAGTACTCATCGACCTCGCGGGGTCGCAATGTCTACTTCAGCCAATCACAGTTTGACCACTGAAAGTTGAATGGCCACATTTTCACACATTGTATCATGTTGCTTCTTTTTTCAAAAAGGAAGAAAGGTTTCAGCATACCTTTTTTTTTAATTCTAATTCTAATTTTATTCTAATTACCCAGCCCCCAATAATTTTTCACCCACCCAACCACCAAAAAATAAAGCTGCTGCAACAGACACCCACACAGACAGAGAGTTAAAAGAGGAGAGAGAGAGATGAGAGAGAGAGAGAGAGAGAGAGAGAGAGAGAGAGAGAAAAGAGAGAGAGAGAGAGAGAGAGAGAGTTAGAGAGAGAGATAGAAAGAGAGTTGGAAGATAGTTAAAAAGAGAGAGAGAGAAAAAAAATTACCTTCATCCATGAATCCATTGCTGCATTTGTGAGCATCTTGCTTTGCAGCTTTGGTTCTTGCATTTCCATCTCACTTATCCTCTAACTTCTTATCTACTCTGTGGGAAAACCCTTTGCAATTTAGGCTCACGCCTCTCGTTTTGTTTTAAACCCGCTCCATGACCCAGGGTATTTACTCGGAGTGACACTCAGGAAAAGATGAATAGACAGTTAAAGGAAGTTACAGCTTTAAAAAGAACTCACATTTTCACGCAGTGAACATGATTCAATCCCATTATCTTTCCCTATCAAGAAGTTTTTGAAGCGGCGAAACGGGTGTATTAACTCAGCGCGGCGGTGTGAAGGAAACCAATTAGAAAGTGTCCCCTTATTCCCATTTCGCTGCCAAGCGGCAAAAAAGGAAGCGGCGAACGGCACCTCCCCCGACTAACTTAAATATACCAGAAATCAAGCCCCCTCGGCAAACGCTCGGGCATCTCCAGGGCTTCCAAACGGCTTTTTCCCTTTTAGTCGTTTTTTTCAACGAGGGAACAAAAAGAAGTCACAAGGGGCTAGGTCAGGAGAATACGGAGGATGAGTGACGAGCTGCACGCTGTTTTCTTGCAAGAAGTCTAAAGTTGCAGCTGCCCTGTGGGCGCTGGCGTTGTCGTGGTGGAGGGAGTAGGTGGCGGATACAGGTCCGTGGTTTGCCGTGCACTCCAAGCCTCGTACACCCTTTTGGCAGGCAGGGGTTTGATGTACCATTCAGCGTTCACTGTCTTTCTTTCCCGAGCGCGGTAAACATTAGTCAA
>JAFLJL010004691.1:0-45898 GCA_018398815.1 Conus ventricosus
CAATTTGCGATAAATTGTCAGACTTTAGTTTCTAATATTCAGGGGAAAAAAACTTGGAAAACAAATGGACTTACAGGGATGACGCCTGCACTTGAATGCAACCTAGGAATATTGAATAGAAAAAGAATTGTGTAAAATTTTCCAAACAAATTAAAATACCTAGAAGCAAACAAAAAGATAGTGAACTTTTAGAATAACGTTGACTCAACCAACACTTTAACCATACAAAAAACCAAATGATACGCTTCTTGTAAACATCAAAAGCAATCACCACCCCATATGAAAACAATCCAAAAGCATAATAAAAGACATCCAATTTTTTTGTACGAAACGTATTCAATAATGTACAGCTGATCCAAGAGGCGTACATAAAGTGGCTACATTAGCTACATGATCGCATGTACAAAGATGCAGAAAGAACGGAAAAGGAATATATTGGACTCCCCCTATGATGCAAGATTTTAAACAAATTGGAAGAATTCTTTAAAATCTTGACTCACTTCCCAAAAGACTAAATTATTAAGATTCATAAACAACATGAATTATTATTCGTTGCCGAATCTTATAATGCCATCTTTTCGAAAACAAATGAAAGCAGCACAGAGAAAAAGGAGGGTAACGAAAGGAAATCTTGTAACTGTACCAAAAAGAACAGTGTCCCTAAGCACAAATGCCTTTAACAACATTGTGTCCCAAGCACGTAACACAGAACACAAAAGAAACTTATGTAGGTATCACTGAAAATCAATTCAAACTAGATATGGCAAACCACAAAAAATCATTAAACAAAGAAAGATATAAAAACAAAACAGAATTGAGTAAATACATTTGGAAACTTAAAGATTAAAACATAGACTACAACATATTTTGGAAAATCTTTAAAAGAGCAGCACCATACAAACAAATTTCAAAAAAATGTAATCTATGCCTTACAGAGAAATACATTAAAGGAACAGGGAAAACACCGATTCTAACTCACCCTAGCCCTCCCCTAGGTTCGGGCTAGGCGCCTAGATCGGTGTTTTCCTGTTCTCTGACAAGTAAACTTCAATAACCAAAAAATAACTGCCCTACAAACAAACATACTGTGTGGGGTTTATCCGTTTTAATTTACTAATTTACTAAACTTTTTAGACTTTAATTTTTGGTTTATCCTGTGTTTTTCTTGATCATTTTCAATAACATCATTTTCACGCAAAACATTCATAAAATGCATCTCTGTCTTTATGTGAATAAAAATACAGTCTTTAACTGTTCTCTAAAGTCTTTTAAAAACGAGTTATATTTTGGCATAAATCCACACACTTATTCCAGCTGTCTTCCGCTAAAGGTAGTTTTGACAAAGTGTTTCTCTTTTTAAACTATGTCTCTTTCTGCTGAACAGTCATCTATAATAAATATGTCTGCGTTCCTTCAAACAATATAAAAAAAGCGTTCTAGACACTCACTTAGTTTATTGCTAGGATTAACTAAAAATATGTTTTCACAGCCCATATAAACCTTCTATCATGATATGCTTTGTTCCTTTAGTGTTGGGCAGAAAAATTCAATATGATCAAAATTATAACGATAAACTGTTTGAAATAGGTTGAGGACAATATTGTTTTCCCACAAACCAGTTTGTCCAAAAATTAATGAACAATGAGGGGTTTTGTCATAAAGTTAACTGCTCCATAGTTTTATAATAGAATTTAATCTAATTCAGTTATTATGTTTATCTTTACTCTCTGTTAGAACGTTCAGTATAATAAAATCCTATGGGCCTAAATGTGTAACTTTTAATCCAATTCAGTTCTGTAAGATTGTTTCTATTTAAGTCAACATCGATTTGTGCTGTTGTTATGACCTTAACCATCCTTTCCCATTGTGAAGAACGCGATGGTACTTTAAGTGTTTAACGTCTAAGTTTTTCCCAGCTAATATTAATTCTTTTTTTAAGTATGTCACTAACGCCACAACCCCATCCCTCTCCACATTTTTAAAAGACAGAAATTTCAAATATCATTGTGAACGGGGCTCCTAATTTTCGGCTTGGAAAGAACTGTAATTTTGTAGAACTTTCTTTAAAACTGTTTCTCTTCTGTGGAGGTTTGTACTTTTTTTTTCCCATACGGGGATATTTCAATCTCTTGCCGACTATTGTCGCCCGGCATAAGACTTACATGAAAAGGGGCCGAGTTAAATGCTTTTCTGAAACTTTTTTGAGGGTTTAAAAAATGTAAATGGGCTTATGAATTCAAATTTTATTTCCCATTCTAAATATGGTTCAAAATCCCAAATTTGCTGTCAGGTTTTTCGAACTATTTTATATTCATACTGGCCAGCATTATTTGCTTCTACATTGCGTAGTTGTTCCTAGTTTAGGAAACTTTTGTTGTCGCTAACCTCTTTGCGTTTATAATCACCATCTTTAGTGTACTCAAAACCTTTAAAAAGTGCCTATCTCCCCATTCTGTTCAAAGTCTGTAACGTCTGCAAGGTCTTTTAATTCTAAGGTTTACACCTTACGGCGTTAATGTAACCCCCGGTTCTTCTGGCCCCCGCGACATATTTTTTTATTTATATTATTTTATTTCCAAAACAATGTGCAGGTTATCACATTTTACAACTTTCCCGTTTTGTCTGTGATTTTATATTAAATGATCCAACCCTCCCACAAACAAATCTTTTAAACTGTAAATTGGGGAATTGTTATTTCATAATCGAAATTATGCAGCTTTCCTGATGGAAGGCTCTTAAAACAGTTGAGGGACTTCCTTCATAAAGTTTTCATCAGTGCTCAGCTCATCTAAACGAACATAGAGTAATGAATGTAATGCAAGATTGAGCGGACTTTCCCCCTCATAAGTAGTTTTGTCTGGTGTAACAACAAATTTTTTTAGTGTCCTGAGTGTCAGTTTCAAAGCCTAACATTTTAGCTAGCTCTTTTCAAATAAGTAATCTGCTTCCAGGTTTGAATGTTAATATTTTTTTTAGATTTGCATTGTTAAGTTTGAGAGTAATGCCGAAGTTACTCTTTGCTTCTTTTTGAGCAAAACCCGTAATAACCATAAAGGTATTGTTAACTGGCTAGCTTTGAGCCTTATGTCATCAACTTTTAAAACCTTTTTTTTGTTCTTGGTTTCGCTTATATTAACCCTACGACTTTGAAAAAAAATTTTCATGGAGTGCGACCATTTTGGTTCCGCAATCGTTATCAATAGCATGTTCTAAAAACGAAGGACTGTCTTGAGTTGTTTTTGTTTACAAACTTTTTTTTAAAACGAAATAAAAATGAGTGGTTAAAATTTATACTAAAGAGCAAAATATTCTGTTGGGCCGCACTACAATCTTAAAAATATAGCAACTGATACTCTTGACAATTGCTGTGCCCCGGACTGCATTTTTCATAAAAAGGTGAGTACTCCATTAAACGATATCTTAACCCCCCTATTAAAAAGACTACATCGCGAAAGTGTGGTTCGTCTTTCCGATGCAGTTTTACCAAAACCCAGTTTAAACTTTGCTGTTTTTGTGCAACAACTGGGTGTGGAGTATCGTTGCTAATCATTTAAATCATCCTGATCCTTTGGTGAGGTCAGTGTACAGATTTCATTTTTATTACACCTTCAGACGTATTTTGACTGAACTGCAGCGCCATTACCAAATGACAAACCGTTTTAATCCATTCAGCAACCGAATAGACATGAATTTTCATGAAGGTTTTTGAAGGATCTGTAACGAATTCAATATTAATGTTAAGACAGACTTTAGACAAAGTCGGATCTTAATCATGGCTTAGGCACTCTTATTGTGGGCGTGCACAGAAAGTAAAACTATGACTGGAACCCTCCTTAACATTTTTCTTTCTGGCACAGGTGTTAAACCTGGGTCCATAGAGCAAGAGCATAAAAACAGCATGGACAACATTTATCTTGGGACATATCGGGGTTTAAACAAAAGCGGGAATAGAACGAATAAACGACTTATTCTTTACTACGTTTGGTGTTTGCTAGGTTCGCAAGCAAAAAGCGGATCGGCAAAAATGAATTTCTACGGGTTTTTGGATGCAAAAAAATAATACTTAGCAAATTTAGAGGACGCCATTAATTCTACGTTGATTTACCTTCAAGTATAAAAAGGTACCAACTTGTTTTGCTTTTTGCAAGATCGAAAGTGGGACTTTGCTGTTGGCACTGGTTTATACATGCTGCCTTCTGCCCTCAGACTCCAGGTAGGAACAATAATAAACTACAATAATGAAACCCTTGTAGCAGGCAATGAACAAAAGGGTTTGGGGAAAAAAAACGACATAAATTCTGGGGCCCAGTATACTACAACATAAAAAACACCCAAGATTAAGTCACCCAAAATCCCCGAGGTTCAAAGCCCAAAGACTGTTGAAGACTTTGGACTTTGTTCGCGAGGGCCCATGAATATGAAAAGACAGCGCTAGTTGTTGGATTAACTGGCCTAGGATTACTTGGTCTTTTTTCTTACTAAATAGTAACCCAACTATTAAGAGAACTAATGCCCATAAGTGCTGGGCCTAAAGCCAACTACTTTGCTTGCAGTAGACAAAGCCAGTAATTACACTCCCTATATCCCTGGCAAAGAGTCTATAGCTTTACAGAAATTTTTTTTAATAAACTCGCAAGATGATCAAGCTGTTTTTTTTACCATGATTTATAGGAGATGGGGGGTGGAGGCACTGAACTTTGCCCCTCCACCACCCTGGTAATAGCCATCACCATGTTTTTATTGGCAAATCCTAAGGCAGTTTAACGCTTGCTAATGTACCCTTGCTCTCTAAACAGTGTTCGTATCGTTCTGCTAGCGTCGTGTCCCTTTATATAAAAATTTTCGATAGTTTCTCTTATTCTATTCACTTTAGTTCGTTATTTGGGCTCGGTTAGTAGTCAGCACTTCTAGTCTGCGGTTTTCTTGCTCAAGATTTTTTAGGGCTTTGGGCTTTTTCTTTCTTTATCCGCCCTACGATGCGGTCGTCAGTCTCAGCGAGTTTTCTTTTTTCCTTTTTATATGCCCATCTAGTTCACCTAGTTTTGCTACATTTTTTTGTTAATTCGCCTTTGATGGTTGTTTATAGTACGACTAAGGGCTAATATTTTTCTCTTGTGCTAGTTTTTAATGCTGTTTCTTTTTCTTCAGTGAGTTCTGCTACTGTATTTTTACTTCGTCCACTGTTTGAATAATCTTCAGTTTTGTGTTTTGCATTTGGTTATGTTGGGAGTTCTGTTGTGCGTTTTGAACTTTAGCAACTTCATCCGGACCTGATTTTGGTTCAGTAAAGCCAAGGCGATTTTTGCTCGCTCACACGGAGCCTTTGTTTTAAATTTTGTCTTTCCCACAAACTTTGAGCGTCTCGTTTATCCGTAAGCGGGGACACGTTCTCCTTTGTCGTTTTCTAAAATACAAATGGTTATCTTAGTTCAAAATCCAGGGTATATAGTTTTGGGGGTTCTAGTTTTAAACTTTGGTATAATGATCTAACCTTATCTTCTGTTAATTCCGCCTTTGCGCCCCCCTCTAATTCAAACCCGCAAAAGAGAGCGCGAGCGGTGCTGTGTCAAAGGAGTCCTTTCATCCATGTCGGCCCTCTCCCGATCATAATATCTAATCTTCTTCCCTCCAATTCCCGCCATGTTTTTAATAATACTTTTATTTTGTTTTATAAAAAATGTCACAAGTATATGGCTCGATTCTTGACCCCAATAGAAGACTGAAAGAACCCCCTGGCGTGAAGGGAAATAAACGGAATATTTTGTCCAATAATCCATTTACTATTGATGCGATCAAATTCTTTCTGTCATTTTTCCCGCATAGGGGGGCGGATGATTTGATTGTGCCCGCTCTGCACGGTTACTTTCAAATAGAACCGCTTCAACAACAGACCAACCAGAACGTTGTCCAATTTGGGGACGGGCAATCGTTAAGAAAATTTCTAAAAAAACTTTAGGGAAAGAAGTATTTTCTTTACACAAAGCAGACTATTTTTAACCTATTCTGATCTATGGCTAACCGCGAATGAAGGGAAAGATCTTGCGTTTCCAAGGAATCGGCAATGAAGAAGCACTAAAACTTAGAATAGGCGCCGAACTCGCCTCAGGTGCTAAAAGCAGCAAAAAGGCTTTTAGCTGTAAGTTATGCGTTTTTGGTAATCGCTTTTCCATTACCTTAGATTTTGAGTTGTTAAAGCGCATGGCCCATACCTTCAAGGGGCATTAAAAGACAGTTGTCATACGAACTAACTTTTTAATGACTACAAACGTGTTATCGATCAAACAGACACCCAAGCAAAGTACAGCATTTTGACATCTCGTTAGGTTTGATGTTGTTAGCAACTCTAATTTAGCAAGGTGATTGAGCAACAATATGATTTACAATTAGTAAAATATTACGAAACGCGGTCATCATTCAACTATCCTAAAAGCAGGGCAGACGCTAATGGAATTTTAATCTTTGTGTCGCAGCAAAATCGCTTAAAGGTATTTTATTGCTGTGTGAAGATGGAAGAACCATTCGCAAGAGCAAGTGAAAAGTTTTTTAATCCAAAAAATAACGAAAGTGCAATGTACAATTGTGGTAGTTTCCCAACCAAGTCTATGCTAGCGGACTTAGACCTTTTTCATCATTTTGACGAAATAAGAAAATTGTTTGGGGGGGGAGGGGTTGAAGTCCAACAGCAGGCCTTGCGTCTAAATCTGCACCTTCACAGTGTTAGGCTTGATGATTATTTAACATCAAAATCGGTTTATGGTTGACCTAAGGTCAACAGAGGATAATCCGTTGCATGGAAGTGGGGAGAACGGTTTAAAGACGTAAATTCAAATTGAGAAAGAAAAGGGAAACCGATAACCCCTTAATGTACATTTGTTTTTATTTAAATTTATGCACAAACTGAATATTAAGGGGAAAAGATTAGACCATACAGAATACTAAATTATTTTTTCATTTTTTAAAAAGCTTGTCTGTTCAAGTTTATCCAATGTGCCTACAGGCCAGAGTCTCCAAGAGAAGAGATAGTAGAAACCCCGGCATAAAAAAACCCTTTTGATTAACCAACATTACACAAATGCTACAAAAACTAGAGCAGGACCTTCAAAATACAGCAAAACCAAACGAAGGTATTCTGCTGTCTTTAATGCTGTTATTATGTTAATACTGGAGCATCGACTTAAGCGCCGCATCAGCAGGAACGAGTGTGGCCTCTTAGCATCAGGCATAGGCGCACCCGCAGCTTTACCCCTTTGGCGGTTTGTCTTTAGCTCTCGGCCTATGTTCATTAGCCGTAGGTGCTGCTAGCAAAAAATTAAAAACTAAAACTCCAAAAGCACACAGCTATGGTTCAACTATAACAGCTAAACTTAGTTCCTTCAAGCTGATTTAAAAATAAAGCACTAGCTGACTCAAACATCACGGATGAAGAATTTAATCGTTTACAGGCCGTTTTGTGATACAAAAGACAAAAGTTTGGGTCTTCAAGAAAGGCGAGACAAGTTTTTCTCAACAGCCAGACGCGAGCAGATAAAAAAGGAATGCTTAAAAAAGTAAACGAAACATTAAACTCTGCTCTAAACAGCTCACATTAACAACGCCAAAGGGTGGGTTTTTACTTTAGTTTATGAGTCCAAGCGCAAAAGACCATCGATATTGATTAATTATTTTTTTGATTTAAATAAATATTTTGAGTTAGAAAGAAACTCGCATGGATAAGATATATGAAGGTCCAGACGAATTGTTTGAAGCAATGCAAGAAAATTTATCAAGAGCACTGATGTATTGATTTTAGAAGTCATTAATCCGCAAACGTACAGGCAAGTGTTGCTCATGCTATTTCTCAAGTTCCAAGTAAACTGACAATACAACCGCCGTTAAAGTAATGTTACGGTTTAATCGGGCTATGTAACAAAAAATGAAGAAAATCTAGAGTCGGGTCCGACAAACAGCAGCTATTTTTTTCTATAAGGACTTAAAAGCCCGGTTGGGGGACCAGCTGCTTACACAGTTTGATGTAGCCGCCGAAGAAGCTAAAATGAGAGGCTCTGGTTGGTCAGAGGGCGAAGTCTTAGAGATCAGATTAAAACAGGTCAACATTAGTTTGCAAAAAAGAGCAGTTTTAAAAATAAAGAATACGACAACAAATGTTTATGTGGGGTTTTTCTCGCAAGGCTGCCTCACGCCCGCAAAAACGCAGAGAGAGTGTCTAACTATCACCCTTCTTTAATGATCTTAACTTTGTGGAATATCCTTTCCTGTTAGCGTGGATTCCATTTTAAACAGTTTGAAGAACAAAACAAACATAACTGTTAATATTACACAGGGATGGGAACAATTTTCAGCCTATTAAATGTCCAGAAAGTCCACAAAAGGGAGCCACAAAAATCATGTGACTTACTACATGTTTCACCACAGGGTACCCATTTCAATGATCCAGGTAGATTTTGGCTATACTTCAAAATTTGGCATAACAGAATTCTGTAGAAATGTTTAACAGATGCCATTGTTCAAGCCGCACAACAAAGAAATGTATCCCCATTGACTGTAATACAAAATTACGCCCCGAAGGAGTAAGTAGTTTTAAGACTGGAAACGGATGCAAATTCCCATTGTTGTTTACGCAACTTCGAATCACTCATTTTCTTATGAAGGGCAGCGCCACAAAACTTCGAAAAAGTCTTAGAGAAATCATCAGATTTGTTCATTTCCCTTTCATGTTGTAGGTCGGATGGCGCCATTCAGCCCAGAATTGTTAGAGGTCCTATTGCTGCAGAATATTCTTAGAACGCATGCAGCAAGTGCGTAATGACTGTTTAATAATCTAAACTTATCTGAAATCATAATGACGCCCGAAGACCACACAGTATGACTCAGCCACTCACTGTTGGATTTGTGGTTTAGAACTCAGTGAAGAAGCCAACCCAACAGTAAGGGGACCATGATACATTAGCGGAAAGTTCAGAGGAGCACAGCGCACAGTAATGCAATCTTCAACTAAAGTTTGATCCTAAGACATGGAAGACTGCCCATTTCTTTCATAACTTGCGAGGTTACGACTTCATCTTATAATAAAAGCAGTGGGCGATGCCTTCAGGGTAACATGCATTGCACAGTCTCAGAAAAGTACTGTGTTTCACTTTAAATAACTTGTCTTTTATGACTCTATCCCAGACATGATGGGTTCATTAGAGTCACTGGCTATGTCCTTAAAATCCTGCCAATAACGGAAGATATTTTGACCCAACTCTCGTTAGAAAGGGCGGTTTCCCTTATGAATACTTGAACAGTTGGGAAAGGTTTATGAAGATACACTTCCACCTAAAGGCGCGTTCTTTTTTAGTCTTAAGGAAAGGAATCAGTGATTCTGATTACCAGCATGCTAAAGATGCGTGGCAGAAGTTAGAGTTTTAAAACGATGGGAGACTATCTGACTCCTATTTAAATGGCTGATACATGTTTGTTGGCGGACGTCTTTGAAATTACAGAAAGACCTGCATGAAACATTATAGCCTGGATCCTGCGCATTAAAATTTCTGCGCCCGGGATGATTTGGGGCGCTTTCTTAAGTTTACTGGGTACAGATTGATTTATTGTCTGACCTACCAATAAATTCAGATGATTGAAAGGATTGCGTGGGGGAATTAGTATGGCGTCGCATCATTCTGTAAAGCAAACAACAAAATACTTGGACGACTATGATCCGAGTAAAAGGTTTTTAACTATCTCATTTTATTTAGATGCAAACAATCTGTATGGATGGGCTATGGCGCAATCATTTCCCCATTCTTTACTTTAAAATGTACACAAGCGGCGGTACAAATAATATTCAAAAGGCATTAAAGTGGTTGAGCGGGGTTTGACGCCGGGTCACCAGCGTGGTTTACATTCTAGAAGTTGACTTAGAATATCCTCATGAACTCCTTTGACCTGCATAAATGACTATCCATTAGCTGCAGAAAGTCTAAAGATGAATCCAGAGAGCCGCCTAAACTGTGCCTAATTTCGGGGCAAAAAAAAATTATGTCTCCCATTACAGACTTCTACAATTTTTTTTTAAGACACGGTTTGAAGTTGACAGCTGTTCATCGTATAATTGCTTTTGATCAAGAACAGTTCTGAAACCATACATCATGAAGAACACTGATCTCGAACTAAATCCACAGATGCTTCAAAAAAAGGGATTTTTCAAGCTGATGAACAACGTTTTTTGGGAAAAAGACTATGGAGAATCCGCACAAGCGCAAAGATGTCAGTTTGGGTCCCCAAGAGAGAACAAAGGGAAATTTTAAGCTGATTAAAAACCCAAATTATCAGGACTTCAGAAGATTTCATGATCAGCTTTTTGGCATTTGATGAAAAAAAAAGAAAGTCAAATTGGACAAACCTGTATTTATTGGGTTTACTGTTTTAGATTTATCAAAGCTTTTGATGTTAGAATTTCTTTATGACTACTTTAAACCCTCGTATCCAGAGTCCAGAGTACTTTACACAGATACAGATAGTTTTGTTATAGATATCCCACTGAAGACATCTATAAAGACATGGGAAATAGAAGTAGCTAAAGGAGAAAGTGGATGGTATGACACATCCGATTACCCTAAAGATTGCCCTTTGCTTCAATTCTAATAAAAAGGGTTTTAGGAAAGATGAAGGATGAATTATCGGGAAAAGGTGATCAAGGAGTAGGGTGGGTAAGGTCAAAAATGTACAGTATTTCGACCCAGGAGAAACTATCAAAAAAGCAAAGGGAATTTTCTCGCAGTGTTGTGCAGTCAAACTTTATCGCATGACACTACAAGAAGCATTGTTTGGCAAAAAGACTTTTCTCATGACAATTTTTAAAATGCGATCTATCTACTTGAGATAAACACAACTGTTGTAACAAAGAAGTCATTAGATTAGAACAAACACAAAACGTGTGTTTGTTAATCCTGGTTTTCATATGCATATGGACATTGGAGAACCGTAAAATAATTAAAGCGGAACTGTGTCTGGTGGGATTATCTGCGTTCTTCTTTCCAAAAGTCTTTGAGGAGCTGGTTTTTTTGGGCGTGTCGTTTCTCGGAAATTTAATTTCACGGCGGATTCATTTTTACAATTCTTTTATTTCATACGGATCAACACTCCAAACTGGATCTGTTTCCCTGATGCGAGTGTCCCTTCTGCTTCCCCCGGTAAATAAAGATACCTTTCTTTTAAACCAAACGGTAAAGGTTTGTGGGTGTACTGGAGGGCTTCAGCAACATTTATTGTTTTTCTTTTGATTGCTTGTACTGGTTTTAGCCCTTTAAATTCTTCATTATTCATTGCGCGCAAAACTGGGGCAGTCTTCTAACCCATTCTGTGTTGCGAGAATTGTGAATCAGCTCTCTGTGTACTGGTAGGAGAAAAGTCTTTCAGCTAACTGTTTGTTAAAGTTTTTTAACTAAAGCCTGTGATCTGTGAACTCCTGGAATGCCTCTTTTAATGGTAACTCTATGTTTCAACAATAATTGATTCATTGGCCTTTAATTCTTTTCCATTTATCGACTTGAATCATGCGGGGTAAGTTAACGGGCCTCGTTGGTTATCAGTTGTATAGCGACAGCAACGCAGAAGCCTCTTTTGTGTTAACGGTTCCGCATCTTTGTATCTTGAAGCCATGTCAATGACTGTAAGTGCGTACTTAAATCTTGTTCGTCTAATCGTATCAGAGGGTAATATAGAAGGTCCATTTGATGGGTGTCGGTTTTGGGGTTGTATGACAAAATGTGGTGTCTGTATTCGTCTAGGCGCAGGTAAATAAATTTGCCCAAAACGCTTGTTTAGATAACCATTCTTTTGCTGTTTGGGTTCACTAACACCCGCTGCTTGGCTTAGCTTTTTGATGCTGTTTTTTCCCCTTCCAATATCCCTTTTGGCGAATAATAGATTTTGTTCATTTTTTATTTAGCTGATATTATGCGCAACAAAATACACGACGTCATCCAACGCAATAACGCGATTTCTTGCATCTTTTGTTTTTCTGAGGTTGATAAAAGTTGCTGAATTTTGGCGGGGGCAATGTCTGGATTGGTTTGCCCGTTTCTAGATTATACTCTTTTTTGCTTGATCAACATCTTTAAATGTGTAAGCTGCATGCCCTGTTTTTTCAGTGTGTTATTAATAAATTTTAAACTGCTCAATTCTCTGCTTTTCATAGCGATCTTGTGCGCAGCTAGTTGCTCCACAGCTTTGTTATGTCTTTTTCTCTCGCCGTCATCCCGTTGTTTACTAATTGCGTAATTTTTCGCCCCTAAAAGCAAGCGCATTTACCACAGCGCCACCTATCATTCATTACGAGTGAAGCCATTTTTTATAAATGTATTTTTTAATATTTATATTCTTTGGGAAATTTTTCCCCTTTCTTAACTAAAAAATCTTTCTTTGCAAACGAAGCTGCAATAATAGCAATCAGCTTTGCCAAATCCTCAAAGTCTAGCTTGCCAAGATCTGCTGGTTTTATTTTTAACAGGGTTTTTTCCAAGCATTGTGTATCCTAACACTTAGCCCTCCAATAACGGCAGAATGGTATAAAAGGTTTGGGAATAGTTTTTTCGGTGCTCATTTAAAAATAAAAAATTTTATTAATAAAAAACATGACAGCGATAAAACTGCTAGAGCTACAGAGCGGCCTACACTGTCTTGGACTTACAAATGAAGAAGTTGATGAACCAAGATGTTATGCCCCAAAAAGGAAAGGTTGTATTCTTTAGCAGCATGTGGGAAACAAAACAGTTTCCCTTTGGGAAATGAAATTTAGCATAGAACAGATTCAACAGATGTCGCCGCAAAACATTATAAAGTATCATAAAAAGGTTGAAGCGCAGCTGGGGTCGAGAATGGTTAAAAAGTGTGGGGCAAACGGTTCTTAGTTTGTTTCACTAAACTAGTCAGTAGATTTGCTCCCATGATTCTGAACAAGATCTTACGTTGATTTAACGCAGGATCCAGTTTTAACAAAGTCATTAGAGTCTCTAAGCTGTGATTTATATTACAGATTTGGAACATTGTTATCGCCATTAATCATGGCTTAATTACTTTTAATCATATGATTTTATTTCCCTTCAAAATGAACGAGTCGGAAAATCAGCGAATCAGGAAACATTGAATCAGAAAAAACTGAATCAGGTAGAGATAGTGACGAGGTGAAAGCTAAAGCATCCTGGGCGTGTTGCAGCAGGAAAAAGAGTAGCAGAGGGTTTAAACAGGCAAAGAAAATTAAAGTTACAATCACAGAATATAACTCATAATGAAAACATAACACCGCCAAACGCCCAAAAGTTGATCTAATGCCAGCTCCAGACAAGAGCAAGTTAATTCAAGGTTACAGCACCAAAGTCTTCATGGAATATGAACTTAAAACTGTTGCCATTTTTGGCGCCCTTGCTGTGCTGGGGCAGTTATTACGGTTATAAATATATAAAGAATGGCAACAAAAACAAAAGCAGCCAAAAAAATCTGAACCCCTAAATACAGAAGAAGACAAAAGACGCCAGCACCACATACAAAAAATCATTTTGACCCTTTAAAAGCAATAATTTTTAAAACTTAATTAAATTTTTTTGATAAATAGATCATGGCGGATTATTATTGTTTAAATGAGATCAAAAATAACATGGTCATAAATTTAAAAGGAAATTCATCTGATTTGTTTCATTTGCCTTCATTTATTGTCAGGTCGGATGGCCTCGCTCATTCAACGCCGAATTATACAGAGGACCAAATGCTGCAGAATACTTTTAAAACGCTGTGCAGCATGTGCGTAATGGACTGTTCTAATAATCTGAAATTATCTGAAATCATGATGACGCCTCTGAAGACCTACAACAGTATGACTCAGCCACACATTGTTGGATTTGTGGTTTAGAACTCACTGAAGTAGCAAATGCCAAAAGTAAGAGACCATGACAATTAGTGGAAAGTTCCGGAGGAGCAAGCACATTGTATATGCAATATTCAACTAAAGTTTGATCCTAAGACATTGGAAGCTGCCTTTTTCTTTCACAACTTTGCGAGGGGTTACGACTCTCATCTTATAATGAAAGCAGTAACGACTCCTTCAAGGTATCATGCTGGGCACAGGCATCCAGAAAAATCATGGTTTCACTTTGAATAACATGTCTTTTTATGATTCTATGCAGACTGTTGGGTTCTTTAAGACTCACTGGCTATGTCCTTAAATCCTGCCAATAACGGAAGATTATTTTGACCCACTTCTCGTTTGAAAAGGGTGTTTTCCCCTTATGAATACATGAACAGTTGGGATTGGTGTTTGATGAGATACACTTCTTCCTAAAGGCGCGTTATTTTCTTGTCTTAGAGGAAAGAAATTGGTGATTTCTGATTACCAAGCATGCTCAAGATAAGCATGGAGAGGTTAGAGTTGTTAAAACGATGGGAGGGGACTATCATGACTCCTACTTGAGGGCAGATGTAAGTTTGTTGGCGGACGTCTTTGAAAATTATGGAAAAGACTGCTTGAAAAAAATTATTGCCTGGATCTGCGCTTTACTTTTCTGCAAACCGGGGGATGAGCTGGGACGCGTTCTTAAAGTTACTGGAGTACAGATTGATTTATTTGTCTGACTACCAATGATTCAGATGATTGAAAACGGATTGCGTGGAGGAATTAGTATGGAGTCGCATCATTACTGTAAAGCAAACAACAATTACTTGGACGATTATGACCCAAGTAATGGTCTTAACTATCTCATGTATTTAGACGACAAACAATCTGTTATGGGTTGGGGCTTTGGCGCAAATCCTTCCATTACGCATAACTATAAGAGTGTACAACAAGCGGCGGTACAAATAATATTCAAAAGGCATTAAAGATGGTTGGGCAGTTGACACCGGGTCAACACGTGGATACATTCTAGAGTTGATTTAGGAATATCCTAATGATCTCCTTGACTGCATAATGACTATCCATTAGCAGCAGGAAAGTCTAAAGAGGAATCATAGAGAGTCGACCTAAACCTTGTGCCTAATCTTCGAGGCAAAAATAATTATTGTCTGTCATTACAGATTCTACAAATTTTATTTAAGACACGGTTTGTAAGTTGACAGCTGATTCATCGTATAATTGCTTTTTGATCAAGAAACAGTTCATGAAACCTTACATCATGAAGTAACACATCTCAGAACTAATATCCACAGATGCCTCAGAAAAGACTTTTTCAGCTGAGGAACAACAGTTTGGTTTCGGATTAGACTATGGAGATTCACACTAGCGCTAAGATTGTAGATTGGTCACCAGAGAGTACGAAGCAATTAAAGCTGACTTCAAAACCTAATTATCAGGACTTCAGGAGATTTCATGTCAACTTTTTTGGCATATGATGAATAAAAATAGAAAGTCAAATTGCATAAACCCGTTTTTATTGGGTTTACGGTTTTAGAATTATCAAAGCTTTTTTGATGTTTAGAATTTCTTTTGGACTACTTTAAACCCTCGTATCATGAGTCCAGAGTACTTTACACAGATACAGATAGTTTTGTTATTTATATCCCTACTGAAGACATCTATAAGACATGGAATTAGAAGTAGCTAAAGGGCATGCAGGATGGTACGACACATCCGATTACCCTAAGATTCGCCTTTGCATTCAATTACTAATAAGTAGGTTTTAGGAATGACTGTTGGGTATGAATTATTGGAAAGGTGAATCAAGAGGTTTGTTGGTTTTAGGTCGAAAATGATACAGTATTTCATGCCTGGAGAAAAACCCATTAGAAGAAAGCAAAAGGATTATATCGCAGTGTTGGGCATCAACATATCGCATGACAACTATACAAGAGCTTTGTTTGACTATAAGGACTTTTCATCATGACAACGTATAAAACTGCGATCTAATCTACATGTGAAATCAACACTAATGTTGTAACAAAGAAGTCATTAGATAGAACAAACACAAAACGTGTTTGTTAAATCCAGAGTTTTCATTTGCATATTGGGACATTGGAGGAACAGTATAATTACATTTTTTATTCACCGAAAGTGTATATATTCGGGTTCATATCTTTCCTGAAATTTATTTAGAAGATCAATCACATTCTTCTTCCAATTCATTTCAAAATTTTTCTCACCTTGTTTGCTTGTTGTGCTCGATATTTTTTCTATTATTTTAAAATATTCTTTTCTCAATCTTGATAGTTCAAAATTTGGGATTAGGGGCTGGAAGTGCATGGCCGCTGTTGCCTTGTGCAAGGAATCCTCTTAGTTGTTCCTTCAACAGCTGAATTGTATCATTTGTTTTTGCATTAATTCCCTAATAGCAGAAACGCCTAAATGATTCTCGTAGTTATTCAATGGTCTCTTTATTTATCTGCTTGCTTCCGTTCAAGTTCTTTCTTTTGGGCTTCCATTTTATACTTAATTTATTTTATGTAATTAATTAAAAGCGGAACTGTGTCTGGTGGGGATTATCTGCTAGTTCTTCTTTCACAAAAAGATCTTTGAGGAGTGGTTGTGTTGTTTGTGTCAGTTTCTCGTAATAATACACGGGACGCGATTCATCTTACAATGCTTTTTTTTTTATGGGATCAACACTCCAAACTGGTTCGGTGCCCTATGCGAGTGTCCCTGTCTGCTTTCCCGGTAAATAAGGGTACCTTACTTTTAAACCAACGGTAATAGTTGGCTGGTTGTACGGGCGTCGTCGCAAATTTATTGTTTGTTTTTTGATTGCTTGTACTGGTTTTAGACCTTTAAATTCTTCATTATTCATGGCGCGCAATAAACTGAGGGCAGTCTTCTAACCATTCTGTGTTGCGAGAATTGTCCAATAAGCTCTCTGTGATTCGGTAGGAAAAAAGTCTTTGGTCTAACTGTTTGTTAATAGTTTTCAAAATATAAAGCTGTGATCATGTGAACTCTGGAATGCCTCTTTTTTGGTAAACTCTTATGTTTCAACAATAATTGATTCACTTGCCCTTTAAATTCTTTTCCATTTCGTCTTGAATCATGCGAGGATAGTTAAAGGTAAAGGACCTCGTTGGTATATCAGTTGTATAGCAACAGCAACAGCAGAAGCACTCTTTTGTGTTATTGGTTCCGCATCTTTTGTATCTTGATGCTATGTCAAGACTGTGAGTGCGTACTTAAATCTTTTTCGTCGCTAATCGTATCAGAGGGTAAATATTAGAAGGTCCATTTGATGGGCGTCCGTTTGGAGTTGTATTGACAAAGTGTGGGCTCTGTATTCGTCTAGGTGCAGGTAAATAAATTTTGCCATCAATCGCTTGTTTAGATTACCTTTCTTTTGCGTTTGTTCACTGACCCCGCTGATTGGCTAAGCTATTTTTGGATTGCTGTGATTCCCGTCCAATATCCTTTTGGTGACTTAATAGATTTTGTTCATTTTTTATGCAGCTGATTTATTATGTCGCAAACAACATACACGACAGTCATACCCAACGGACAATAAAAACGCGATTTTCTTGCGTCTTTTGTTTTTCTGATGGATAATGATAAAAGTACTGAATTTTTGGTGGGGGCAATGTCTCGATTATGTTTTGCCCGTTACTAGTAATATTTCTTTTATTGCTTGATCATATCTTTAAATGTGTAAGCTGATTGTCCACTGTTTTTTCAGTGTGTCGTTAATAAAAATCTAACTCTCAATTCTCTGCGCTTTTCATAGTGATCTTGTGCTGCAGCTTGTTGCCCCAGCTTTGTTATTTCTTTTTCTCTCGTCCGTTCATCCCGTAGTTTACTAATTGCGTAATTTCTTACGCTAAAAGCAAGCGGCTTTCACCACAGCTCCGCCTATCCTCTTTTCGAGTGAAGCCATTTTTTATAAATGTATGTTTTTACAGATTTATATTCTCTGGAATTATTCCTTGCATAACTAGATAAAATCTTTCGTAGCGTGAGCGAAGCTGTAATACTAGCGATTGCTTTGCTGAATACCTCAAAGTCTAGTTTGCCAAGATCTGCAGGTTTATTTTTTAACAGGCTTTTACCAAGCATTGTGTATCCACACTTAGGCCCCATTACGGCAGTATGGTATACAAGGTTGGCCAATAGTTTTTTCGGTGCTAATTTTAAAAATAAAAATAATTTTAATTAATATAAACATGAACAGCGATGATCTACTACAGTACAGGGCGGGCCTAAACTTCCAGATCACTTTTGACAAAATGACCAAGTTGTGTCAAGCGTATTATGCCCAAAATGGAAGGTTTGTATTCTTTGGCAGCATGTGGAAAACAAAACAGTTTCCTTGGAACTGAATTCAGCATAGAACAGATACAACAGATGTCGCCGCAAGACATTTAAAGTTAATATAACAGGTATGAAGCGCAGCTGGGGTATTAGAATGGTTAAAAGGGTATTTGGACAAACGGTTATTAGTTGGTACACTAAACTAGTTTCCCAGTTGATTTGATCCCATTGATTCTGAAACAAGATCTTACGTTTGATTTACGCCACAAGATCCAGTTTTATCAGTCATTAGCGTCTCTCAAGCTGTGATTTATTTTTCAGATTTGGAAACATTGTTTCAGCACGTAATCTTGGGATTAATTCCTCCTCCCTTAATCTTATAGATTTTTATTCCTTAAAATGAACAGAGTCGGAAAATCCAGAGAATAAGGATACATTGAATCAGAAAAAACACTGAATCAGGTAGAGATTGTGACGATGTGAAAAGCTATAAGCATTCCTGGGGTGTTGCAGCAGGAATAAGAGTAGCAGAGTTTTATACAGACATAGAAATTAAAGTTTTCAATACCTGAATATAACTTATAATGAAAACCATAACACCGCCATCGCCAACAGTTAATCCAATGACCAGCTCCAGAACTAGAGCAAGTTAATTCAAGGGCTCCAAAGTCTTCATGGAATTTTGAACTTAAACAGTTGTCATTTTTGGAGCCATTGCTGCTGCTGGGCGGAGTTATTACGGTTATAAAATATATATAGAATGGCAACAAAAACAAAAAGCAGCCAAAAAAAATCTGAACCACTAACTACAGGAAGAAGAAAACGCACGCCAGCACTCCAACATACAAAAGATCGTTTTAATCCATTTCTGATGGAATTATATTTTGTAAAATTTTTTGATAAAAATAAATCATGGCGGATTATTATTTGTTTAAAATGATGAAGTCAATATAATAAAGACATGGTGTCTATAAAAAACATTTCCTTAGTCCTGATTGTAATCAATGCGGTGTGCTTAGGATGTATGGGGGAACTTCATTTAGATCTATGCTGACCGATCTCACCACCAAGGGCGTTTAAGCAAGACATCCTCAACGATTGACGCGTTTTTTGAGGTGTGTGTTGTACTATATTTAGGCATCATATTTAAGATAAAAACATAGATTTATTTGATATTTATAAGATATACTTGAATAAGAACTTGGTTGTACTTAAAAGGACGACTTAGTTTTGATCCTTTGGTTGACTTGAGTAAGAACTTGATCAGAACTTATTAAGAACTTGATGTAACTTAATTAAGAACTTAATTAAGAACTTGGGTGGACTTGATTAAAAAACTTATTTAAGGACTAGTGGTAACTTAATCAAGTACTTATTAAGGACTTAGGGTGTGACTTGGGGTGAGTTGATTTAAAACTTAATTATGACTTGGGGTAACTTAATTAAGATATTAATTAAGGACTTGGGGTGACTTGGGGTGTTTGGGGGTAACTTGGTGTGAATGGTGTTAAGTGTCTCAAAGGGAATCTGGGGAGCAAACTTGCTTGTGATCTGAACAGGTTGTGTCCCACGCGCACCTCAATCAACTAGGCCAAGTGATCACATAGGGTCGGTTGGCCTAGTTGCGCTAGCTTTTAGGCAGGTTTACTGACAGCACATTTGTTTGGGGTCAAGCGATATTATAGATCTCCTTGGCATAGTTTGCGAGGGGTGTGCTGACGACTTATTGGCGTGCAAACTGCCGCGTTTGCAGCGTCATGTGATCACATAGGGTCACTTCAACCCACAAAGTTCAGCAGGTTATAACTAGGTCATACGAACCTATGTGATCACTTGGACCCACTAAGTGTCAGCAGTAAAAATAGGTCAAACGACCTATGTGATCTCTTGACCACAAAGTTCAGCAGGTAAATAGGTTCAAACGACCCTATGTGATCACTTGACCAACAAAGTTCAGCAGTAAACTAGGTTCAAACGACCCTATGTGATCGATTTATTGACCACAAAGTTCAGCAGTAAACTAGGTCTCAACGACCCTATGTGATCACTTGTCCCACAAGTTCAGCAGAAAACTAGGTCAAACGACCTATGTGTTCACCTTGACCCACAAAGTTCAGCAGTTAAACTAGGTCCAATCGACCCTATGTGATCACTTGACCCTCAAAGTTCAGCAAGTAAAACGAGGGCAAATCGACCCTATGTGTCACGTTGACCCACAAAGTTCAGCAGCTAAAACTAGGTCAAACGACCCTATGTGATCTCTTGACCCACATAAGTTCAGCAGTTTAACTAGGTCAACGACCCTATGTGATCACTTGACCCACAAAGTTCAGCTGTAATCTAGGTCAAACGACCTTGTGATCACTTGTACCACAATGTTCAGCAGTAAATAGGTCAAACGTCCCTATGTGATCACTTGACCCATCAAATCAGCAGTGAACTAGGTCAAACGACCTATGTCGGCACTTGACCCACAAAGTTCAGCTGTAAAACTAGGGGCAAACGACCCTATGTGAGCACTTGCCTAGTTGCCGGCCTAGTAAACTGGGGTCATAAGCGATCACATAGGGTTGTTTGACCTGAAAGCTCAGCTCAGTAGGTAATCTAGGACCGAGTATTCACATAGGGGTCGTATGACCTAGTTGGTCTTTGAGGTGTTCGGCAAAAGAGACATAGTTAAAAGAAAAGAAATACTTTGTTCTAAACTAGCTTTAGTGGAAGACCATGCTGGGATAAGTGTGTGGATTTTAGGTCAAAAATATAATCTCAGTTTTAAATGACTTTAGAGAACAGTTTTAAAGACTGTGTTTTATTTTCACATGAAAGACAGAGATGCATTTGATGAATGTTTGCGTGAAAATGATGTGCTGTTATTGAAATATGACCTCAGGAATAAACAGGATTTAAACAAAAACTTAATATCTGAAAAGTTTAGTTAAATGAGTATTGAAACGGATAATCCTACACAGTATGTTTGGTTTGTAGGGTCGTTATTTTTTGGTTATGATGTGTAGTGTTACTTGTAGAGAACTATAATAAGGCGGCATTCTGGGAGTCGCCCGGTTTTCGTAAGACTGGTTGAGCCGGGGGAGCCAGAATGCCCCCTTTTTTAGTTTCTCTAATATTCATATAAAAGAGTTATCGACGCAGCCAAGGTTGTCATGTATGGTCATTGATAAACAACAATTTTCAAGTGTAATCAATTTGGACATGACTGTCTTTTCGATAACCAGCACGTGATTACGTTTTAGCCATAGTTTAATGTTAAGTATAATGAATGAATGCTTTACATCAAATACGAACGATAAGATTAGATTATTGTATGGACTCAGTCCAAGTATTATCCTGAATAAGTAAATTACCTTGGGTTCGATTTATCTTGGATTTGGATATGATGTGAGTGGCAAGGCTGTAATAAATTCCAGGATATCCATGAAAGGGACTTATTACTGTTGTCTAGGTCTTCTCTAACTCATCATCACAGCAGTGGGTGGTTAATCATGATAAAATAATCAATTGTGCAGCCATTACAAACATGGACCAATATTATAAAAAATCAAGTAGCTCATGCATTATTCTGTTTAAGTACACCGTCTGAGGCAAAGGACTTGCTTACTTACTCGTGTTTTTGCGAAGTACTCAGGACTTGATTTGGTTTTAAATGTTAAAAAACCCCCACCCTTTCTGGCATTATTCTTACCTGCAGACGCTTTTGATGAGGGTAAAACCACATCATTGCAATGGTTTTATTCCAATCTGTGCACTCGTTCTACTGTTTACACCATCCCATTGTCGTGAGTTTCGTGTTGATACCTGTCGTTTGGATAGGAAAGGAAAAGGAGTATTAAAAGTGTTTTCCACAGTGTTTGAATTCGGAGGGTTTGTTTTCCTCTGTGATAGAATCCTATTTGAAAGCTAGCCAGGAATATATGTGTCACTCGTTCAGATCTGTTTTTAAAAAGAATCTCTTATCTCTTTACCTCTTTCGGTGTCGTTCCAAACTGCTTGCAATAAACAAAACGGAAAACTTGTTCTGTCGATACTGATGTGGGTTTACTGTAATTAGACGCAATGTTTATATTCGATGATGTTCTTCTCTTTCTTGCCATGGCTATGTACCTTCACTTATCACACATCCCTTCTGCCAGACCGTCATTCTCCCATCCCTACATTATCAACAACTTTCACCATTGCGTCAAGTGCTTTTCCAATATCCTTGTTGTCCACACCATCTTGATTTAGATTGTGTATTCACATTTTTTGTTGGTTTTTGTTTTTGTTTTTTTTAAAGGGTCTAAATCCGAATTCTGATCTTGTGCATGTTATGATTTGTTATATTCACTAAAAGCCATGCTTGTTTATTTGGGTGCATTTGCTGTTATTAAAAAGACTGTGTTGTTTTCCTCTTTCATAATTGATGATGGGGCTGATTTTCTTTTGGGTTGTAAACTCATACCTGGCGGTTTTATTTTGTTTTAGCAGATCAATGGAGTTTTGCTCCTTTGTTTTCAACCTTTGATTGTGAAACAGTTTGCTTTTGTTTGGCTTAAACTAAGTAATGTTTGTGTGTGTATTTATGTCGAGAGTAGTTTTGGGAAAGGATCGTCGTGCACCCAATGTGTGTTTCTTACCTTTGTTGGTTTGGTTTCTGACATGTTCATTTGTAAAATGTTTAAATTGTCATTCCTTCATTCTATGTATGTTTTTTTTTTTGCTGATGATGTGGAATCATGCTGGTTTGCAAGGCTTATTATTAAACATATGTATTTTATACTTTATTGTTGTTTGATTTCAATGGTGGTGGTTATAATGCGTGGTGGTGATTTAGTTGTTGGTTATTATTTGGTGCTTTTTGATGTTATGTTTAATTCAATCATGATTACGATCCGCAATGCAAACCGACGCATCTCAGCAAACGTTACTCACTCCCGACCATCTAACATGAGGCAGTAAACATTCCACAACGGCAGATACAACAGAAACAGTTATCATCGTTAATTACAGCTGTCAGCCTCAGATACATCATCATCGATAGATGTTCAACTGCCACGTGAGTCGACATCGGGCTCCATTGGCACCAAAGGCAAAACTGCAGCAGTTGATGATAAGTGTGTGCCGTATGCCAACTGTACTACAGGATTCTGCCAATGCCATGAAGATTATCTTGCCGAGATAGTGGCACATGGCCAACCGAGCAGTGAGTAGGTTATGTGGCTGAAAAATGGCAATAGCTGACCTGCCAATCCTCGGCCTTTTGGGAGATCCTTGCTCAGGAGTGCATAGCCTGTTAAGGCGGCATCCTGCTCCTCGCTCGCGCTCGTTTTGCATTACAGTCCGTTGTACTTGACACATCCTCCCTCGTATATATTTCTCCAAGTTTGCTTAATTACCCTTCCACACCCATCCTCTGTACCCTGGCCCTCTACTTACCTGCTAGTAAGCTCATGTACTAGAACTTTTGTTGGTTTATTGGTTGTCTGCTTCTTTTTTGATGCTTGCCAACGACCGTTTTTGTCTGCTCAGAAGGTTTGTTGTTTGAAATCTCTAGTTTCCTTACTGGCTCCTGTCCCTCCCCATTTTGCCAATCTCAGAGTTACGAGCTGTCGTGGGGTTTGTTGAATGTAAGATTGCTATTTCTGTGGAGATTTATCGACACACGCTGATACTTCATAGCCAGAACTTAATACGAAGTGTTTACAAATGTTGTCTATCTGAAAATATTCTTTAATTTTTCTGAACACGACTGGAAGGTAGGTATTTTCTATAATCTAAGTATTTATTTCAGTGTGTGAATTAATGTTTATTCACCATACTATAATGAGCATTTAATGACAATGAACGAGTGGGGCTCTCATTGAATTACTTTGAAGTTTTTTCCCGTTTTTAGTTATAGAGTAGTTAAAAAATAAGACTGTGGCACCATAATTCTGCTAGGTGCCGACAGTACGACAGGTAGGGCTCCAAGATGTGCCAAATGAACGCCTTTTGTGGTGACGGTCATATGGGTTGTGTTTGTTTTTGTCTTTTTCTTTCTATTTTAAAATTATCAAATCCCCACTAGTTATACTCTATGTCACCAGTTGATCAAAATCAGTGTTGACAACATAGTGGTTTTACCTCCCATGCAGCAACCTCAAGCGTTTCTCCGTTCGGTTCACCTGGTTTTGTTGTGTGCTTTTGTGTTTAAATTGTTTCCATGCGTTACAGCAATAGTGGAGCGATATTTTCCCGTTGGGATTTCCATCCGTGTAGATCCATTTAAACTGTTCTATCTCTGTATGCTGGCACTATCTTTAACCCTGTCATTTCTTGTCGTTTTGTTTTAGACTGTGTCTGACATACGTTACGACCTTGATGTTTGTTTTTGATTTGTTGCAGCTATTTTTCAAAGTTCTTTTTCTTGTGCCAGAGTAGATATCTGGATTGAAAAATCTTTCCTTTCAGTTTGGGTGACAGATTCATTACATGCGAAGACAAACGTGTTCGCTCATCTACATTTCTTTCATATCATGGTTCCGTTGTTCTCACATATTTCCTTTCCTTCTTTCTTAATTCTTCGCTTTTGAAACAACCCAAACCCTTTATCCCAGTCTCTTTTTATGATTTATTGTTGTTCTTTCATCTTGATTCAATTGTGTGTTGTAACACTTGTAGTGTTATTTTTTTTTTTTTAAAATATATATCAGTTTTGCATTTTTCTTAAGTAGCAATCTCCATTGTTGTACAAACATGAATTTGTAGTTGTGAATGATTTATGGTGGATGTTTTTTGTATTTAAATGATGGAGACCTATTGTATTATGCCGTTTTTTTTCATTCCGAATGTTGACACGCTTTTTTCTTTTCTGTTGTTTGTGCTTGTTTTTTTCTTATTGTGATGTTGTTGTGTTTGATCCTTTTTGTTGTTGTTCTGTTGTTGTTTGATCTTTTTTGTTGTGTTGTTGTTTGATCTCTTTTTTGTTGTTGTTGTTGTTTGATCTCCTTTTTGTTGTTGTTGTTGTTTGATCCTTTTTGTTGTTGTTGTTGTTTGATCTTTCTTTTGTTGTGGTTGTTGTTTGATCCTTTTTGTTGTTGTTGTTGTTGATCCAGTTTTTCTGTTGTTGTTGTTGTTTGATCCTTTTTGTTGTTGTTGTGGTTGTTTGATCCTTTTGTTGTTGTTGTTGTTGTTGGATCCTTTTTGTTTGTTGTTGTTGTTTGTATCCTTTTTGTGGTTGTGTTGTTGTTTGATCCTTTTTGGTTGTTGTGGTGTTTGGATCCTTTTTGTTTGTTGTTGTTGTTTGATCCTTTTTTGTTGTTGTTGTTGTTTGCATCCATTTTTGTTGTTGTTGTTGTTTGATCCTTTTTGGTTGTTGTTGTTGTTGTTTGATCCTTTTTTGTTGTTGTTGTTGTTTGATCCTTTTTGTTGTTGTTGTTGTTTGATCCTTTTTGTTGTTGTTGTTGTGTTTGATCCTTTTTGTTGTTGTTGTTGTTGTTTGATCCTTTTTGGTTGTTGTTGTTGTATGGTCCTTTTCTGTTGTTGTTGTGTTTGATTCCTTTTTTGTTTGTTGTTGTTATTGTTGTTTGATCCTTTTTGTTGTTGTTGTTGTTGATCCTTTTTGTTGCTCGTTGTTGTTTGTTCCTTTTGTTGTTGTTGTGTTGATCCTTTGTGTTGTTGTTGTTGTTTGTTCTGTTTGTTGTTGTTGTTGATTTGTGATCCTTTTTGTTGTTGTTGTTGTTTGATCCTTTTTGTTGTTGTTGTTGGTTTGATCCTTTTTGATTATTTTAAAACGCTTCTTGATGGCGATATAATGTGTAACATTTTCGTTGGGAACATGTCATATTGTGCTTGTGCCTTTATACTCTGCTGGCAACCTAATGTTAATTGTAACTGTCTTGTGCTGTCTTAAAGCAAATTGTTCTAATACGACTAGCAGTTAGACGGTTAATATATTGTCAATCAATATTTTAAATGACTAAGCTGTTGAATAATTCAATTTTTTATTTGAACATAGCGAAATAAGTTATAAAAAAAAAACATTGTTTCACTTGTGCATTTTTTTATGTGCTCATAGCATTTTCTGAAAGAACTATTACTTTGTTCTTTCTTTTCTTCACTCTACATTTTAGGAGTGGCTTGCATGCGTACACAGGATAATAAAAAATAAAACATAGGAATTTTGCGGTATGACGATGTGACGATCACGATATGATGTTGATGTTGATAATCTCCATATTTTTAACACTCCCTACTTCCTCGTCCTTTTGATTTTCTTCTCATGTTTCTTGTTATTCATTCAGTCATTTGGTGTTTGTGGTTTCATTCTGTCTTAATCGCAAACTACCGCAGCTTCAACCGCTCCAACAACGACTTCACCAGCTGTGGACGTCAAATTCAACAGAGCAGCGACGGACCAGTCCGCCGTAGATACACCTTTAACCTCAGAAACAACGCAAACAAAACAACCAGAACCAACAACAACCTCAACAACTTACAACGACGACATAAGTTAGCGCCTTAGCACCTGGCAAAAACTGCAGCGTTGATGATCCAGTGTGTTGCCAAAATGCAGCTGTGCTGCGGGCAGCTCTGTTCAGTGCAAATTCTATCATTTTCCAAAAGATGGCTCATGCCATCCCAGTGAGTAATGTGTTTGGTGGAAAAGAGCTCGCCACTTCAATGCATGACTGACACAGCATATAAATCTCATCTCGATCCTTGCCATCAACGTTTATCGCTACGAAATCACGAACCTGCTCACGCTCAGTTTGCTGTTTTGCCGTCCGATGCGCATGACGTGTCTCTACCTCCCTTGATAAAAAATATTCCCCAGCGGATTCCACCGTCACCATGTCGCACACGTTTTCCACAAATCCCCCCTCTCTCCTTTTTACCGCACACACCCTACCACACTCGCCGTTTTTGCTTGCCCCCCCCCCCCCACCCCCCCTACCCCCCACCCCTTTACGAACCTTTCCCGCGCAATTCTTGTCAGCCCGGCCGCACTGCTTCGAATGTTTGTCGTGTGCTATATCTGATTAATTTGTTGAAACTTGCACACTGCTACTGTATGTGCTCATGTGGTTTGATGTACGTGAGCTCCCTTCTCCTCTCCTCCTCCTCCGCTCTTTCCGCTTCCCGAAAGATGTGCTGTCGTATTGCGGATTGAACAAGAAATAACAATACAATGGAAAAAAAGATCTCACATCACTTATGTACATCGACTAAATTAAAGAAACAGGGTGGTTTATCAAGGTCATTAACCAGATTTTGATTTGCAACCTTGCATAATAAAACTTGTACCCTCACACACTCACACACCTCACACACACGCACACACGCACACACCACGCACACACACACACACTCACACACACACACACACACACATATATTACATAATACTATACATATATATATCTATATATTACATATATTACATATATATTTATATATATATATATATATATATATATTTTTATCTATTTATATATATATTATATAACATATATGTGTGTGTGTGTGTGTGTGGTATTGTGTGTGTGTGTGTGTGTATATATAGAAAGACATATTGATAGACAGTCAGACAGGAACAAACACACACACACACACACACACACACCACACACAAACACACACACACACACACACACATACACGCAGCGCGCGCGCGTAAGTACATGTTTATAAGGAATAGATAGGTATGATATTGTATATACATGCAGATAGAATAATATAGGTATATGTATGTGTACACACACCGCACGCACGCACGCACGCACGCACGCACGCAAAGCACACACACCACACACCACACACAACACACACACACACACAACACACACATTGCACACCACAACACACACATATATATATATATATATTTTTATATATATATATATATATTATTTATATTTATATTTATTTATATATATTTACTGTCAATACAGTTTTATACTTGAAGATAATTTTTTTCCGCACTGAGAATGTTTCCTTGTTTACTAGCCCATCATGACCCAACCTAATTAAAATGTTTGCTTTATTACATACGACATGTCACCCTACTTAGCGAAAAGTTGCTTCTTTAAAGGTATAGTATTGCACCCCACCTGAGTGGAATATTTCTTGGTGAATAAAAATCAATAATACTCCTGAGTGAAATTAGTGTTTGTATTTGCATGGGAGAGCAATGTTGCCCCACTTGAGTTTTTTTTTTTTTTTTTTTTTTTTTTTTTTAAAACATGAAGATTAATGTACTCATATGATTAGTTTTGCTTCTTACCTGCAAATTTACCCCTCCATGAGGTAAACTGTGCTTAGATGAAGATAAATGCACTCTGTCAGCGTAAAAATTTGCCTCTTTTCAAAACGTGCATTAGTTGTATTCACCTTTCTGTGTTTTGTCCTTGGAGTGATGTTGTTTTTTTAGCTAGAATTCAGATAGCAGTTTTATGCACTTGTTTTGTTTTATTGGTCTGTTGCTATCAGCCTTCTTTCCGTCTACAATGGCAGTTTAAGGGCCATCGTTTTCAGGAACCGAATCATCCATTTATGTCACTATTGATTAATAGGCTCGGTGCACTGGTTGATTATTACACGAATGATTCACGCTTTGCTTAATTGCATTTATGGATTACGTTTTAGGAGGAAAACTTTTTTTGTTGAAATTACTGTCGTTATTTTTGCATTGTTACATTATTGCTTCGACGTACGTTCTTGGACAGTTCACTTATTTTGGTAGTGGTATATGATCGTGGGGGGGGGGGGGGGGGGGGGGGGGGGGGGGGGGGGGGGGGGGGATGGCGATGGGTGTAGTGGGGAAGAGAATGGCTAAGTGTACGAAAAGGGTATGGGGAGGTTGGCCAGACTGATTATAATTTTCAATACGTTTCCTCGTTTGCATTATAAATGTTTGCTTTTGTGTATGTACTGATTAATGGAGAGAGAGAGAGAGAGGAGAGGAGAGAGTGCAGAGGAGAGAGAGAAGACTGAGAAGGAGTGAGAGAGAGAGCAGTGAGTTTGAAGTGATGTGTGGAGTTGTGAGATGGTAATAATGATTGTTTGGGAACGAAGTCTTATAAATTAATTTCTGAAGTTGTAGATTGTTATCACGATGCATTTGTGTTTTTAAGATAACCCTTTGTAATCATATTCCTACCAACCTAACGACAGTGGTGTCTTTTTCCAGTGATGTCACTATATATATATATTTATATTATATTTATATATATAGATATATATTTTCTAAATTATATATTATATATATATTATATACATCATAACCAATAAATTCCAATGATAAGTACTGAAAACATTCAGCATCTTACAGAGCAGCTTGGTGTTGCAATGACTGCCTAAAATATATTGATTTATAAAACAAAGCTTGCTCTTATGTCTTAGATTGAAGAAAAAAATAGGAGGGAGATAAGCTTTCATATCTGCAGTAGGTAGATAATTCTGCCTATACTGTATGTGCTTGAGTGGGTGAATGGGGAAATAATAAAATAATGCTTTCAAAATGGAGTTCAGCAAGTTTATAGTCTCCAGGGGAGACATCTCCAATATGGGAGGGAAACTCACTTAACATATAATTCCTGGTCAGATACCGATAGTTCGAACCCTGATTGTTTCTCTCAGTGACCTCAGTTATATTTTTTTACACTTTCAGGGAAAATGGAAAATGAATATGTGAGTGGGTTTGAGTTACGTGTACTTACGACGTTTAGTTTTATTCTTCCCGCTTTATTGTTGTTGTGTTTTTTTTATATGACGAGATCTTAAAGAAACGATGTACCATATTTGTAATTGTATTGTACGCTGAAGATGTTTTTCTCTTCTTTGCTTTTTTTCTTTCTTTCTTTGTTTATTGTTTTGCATTCGCTATTTTAAAAATGTTACTTCACGTTTGTGCCGTGTACACATACACATGCACATATACACACACGGCGATGTGCGCGTGCGCTCGCACAAAAACAAACAACTCACGCACATTCTATCACACAGCATACACTCAACACACGCACGCACGCACGCACGCACGACGCACGCACTGCGCGCGCACACACACACACCACACAACACACCACACACACACACACACACACACACACACACACCACCACACACACAGAGTCATCACAGAGAGAGAGAGAGAGAGAGGAGAGAGCGAGAGCGAGGGATGGAGAGGAGATAGAGAGAGAGGATTTACATTAAAAACCTATACACATGCATGCATCATTTCTTAGCACTTCGGACAGAGATAGATACACTCTGAAATGATCAAAACAGTTAGCGACGAGGAGAGGAGAGAGAGAGAGAGAGGAGAGAAGAGAGAGAGAGAGAGAGACGAGAGAGACGATGAGAAGAGAGAGGAAGACAGACAGGACAGCAGACAGACAAGACAGACAGAGAGTGAAAGAGAGAGAGCAGGGGGGGGAGAGAGAGAAGAGACAGAGAGAGAGATTAACTGAGGGAATGTATATTCTACACGAAATTCCCCTGAAAGTTGGACTAATACCTAATGAATTTTGATATTATAGGGCTTGGATGTTGGAGGCGTCTGCTCTGGAACAAGTAAACAAGGACGTGTGTCTTGGTGCAGAATGTGTGGATGTCGGCCAGAACAACTTACGAGTGTCCGTAAGTATGCGCGCGCGCGTCGCGCGCGCGTTGTGTGTGTGTGTTGGTGTGCTCTCGCGCGAGCGTATGTGTGTGTGTGTTTGTTCGTTACGTGTGTCTATGTTTGGCGCCGCGGCGCTCGCGTGTGTGTGTGTGTGTGTGACATGTGTGTGTGCTGTGTGTGTGTGTGTGTGTGTGTGTGTGTTGTGTGTGTGTGTTGTGTGTGTGTGTGTGTGTGTGTGTGCCTGTGCGATCCGTCTGATGATGTCTCTTCGTCAAGAATGTTCGACCACACCGCATCATTGTACATAGTGATTCTGGGAGGCAGGACACGCCGGTTTCTCCCTGGAATATCTCATTGCATGAAGGGGGCGTAAGGTCCTCCCAGACGTCCGTCCCTTCCGTTCCCGCCCTTGGCATTTAGCTCCCTTTGTATGATCGAATGCCCCGGATTCATTTCCATGTCTGTGGCATCTTGCAGCTAGTAAAGGCCTTCTCATGAGTTTATTGTTAGTGTCTAAAATTGTTTCTTGCAGTTTCTCACCATTTGTTGTTAATTAAAAGGGTTTTCATTGCGCGTAGATAGTTACGAGTTCACTCGACGCTGGGTGTTTTCAAAGGCGTGGCGGATTATATGAGCATTTTTGGAAGTGGTCCGTCTTTGCCAAAACCTTGCGAAGACGGTTGGTTCACTTGCAATCTTCGTAAATCATGTCGGATTATGTCTATAAGTGTCAACTACTTTTGTTTTGTGTGGCCAGATGAAGATTGTCAAGTTATTTGGACTGACATGTTTAGATGAATGCTCAGTATCTTGTTGTGTGTGTTCTTATTGTTGGAGGAGAACGTTCACATTGGGTATTATGTCATGTGTTTAAATTATACCATGTGTTTTAATGAGGTTTAAGACTAATTTTTTTTCTGTTCATATAGAAAATGTGACGTGAAACCATGTGCTTTTGTTATACATCTTTCTCATTCAGGGCTGAATGTTGGGAGAGGAAATGTACAAGATGCAGTCAACTGTACTGCCAATGCGGAGTGTGACGATGCGGGTGGCAGTACCACCGAATGTCGTACGTATGTGTGTGTGTGTGTGTGTGGTGTGTTTGTGTGTGGGTGTGTGTGTGTGTTTGTGTGTGTGTGTGTGTGTGTGTGTGTGTGTGTGTGTGTGTGTGTGTGTGTGTGTGTGTCGTGTAGTGCGTGGGATAATTATGTCTTTATCCGTGATAAGGAGATTCTATTTTCAACATCTTGTAATTATGCTTAACGATATCTATCTATCTGTTATCGATTCTTACGTTTATCTATATCTCCTTACCATCTGTATCGCTGGTATTTATCTACGTATCTTTAATTCGTGTGTAAAGACTGGTATTCTAGACTTTTACTTTATCCATGGGTACTTAAGTCTATTTCATACTGTGCAGAAATCTTGGCGGATTGCAGACAGGACAGTGGATACAGCTTTTCTCAAATGACATGGCTTTTTTTTCAAGAGAACTTACTCTTCACAAATGATTATGTAACAATTACTAGTATTTGATAACTCACTAGCTACAGGATGAAGTGTTGGAGAGACATGTAATGATACATTCTAACTGTACAGTCATTGCTGATATGCGCCAAATAGTGGCGGACTGTTCTCAATGTCTTACGTGTGTGTGTGGTGGTGTTTGTGTGTGTGTGGTGTGTTGTGTGTGGTTGTGATGTGTGTGTGGTGTGCGCGCGTTACTTTGCATCCATTTTACTTCTCTGGAGGTGTTTTGTTTTCAACATCTCTAATATTTCACATTGTCAATGACCTCATGTTTACCTCACGTCCTCAAAATATGACCATATATCACCATTCATTAACGTGTGTTGTTAGCTAGTAACCCAACATTAGAATATAGCAAGATTATTATGGTAGACTGCAAATAAAATACAGTGAGCAGATTTTGAATACGTCTCATCAGTGTTTTTTCATTAAATTCTCCTCTCTGCATTACTTACAGAGAAGCATTCCTTATTATTCACAAAACTGAAGGTTGGAGAGGGAATTGGTTTTTTTTAAAAAAATACAGATACTGTAACTGTATGCCGGTGCAGGGACTGTGCAAATGTGGGTTGGTCAGCACCTCAGATTGTCGTAAGTGTGTGTGTGTGTGTGTGTGTGTGTGTGTGTGTGTGTGTGTGTGTGTGTGTGTTGTGTTGTAGTGCGTGCGTGCGTGCGTGCGTGCGTGCGTGCGTCGGGTGTGTCATGCTGTTAATAGTATGCATTAAAAAACTGTTCTGGAAATTATCATTTGTGAATGTAACGGAAGTGCGTTGTATCGGATCGTGTATTTAGAATTGCCTATTCTGAGAGTCAATAATTTCTTTAATGCGGTATCAGTTGAAGTATCCATTGCAACAACGTTTTCGATGGACACATTTCAAGCATCTTCTACCTAATTTGTTCTTTTTGTCGTTGTGTATTCAGGTGTTGGACGTTTTACAGCGTATATTGCGTTATATTTTTCATTGTGTACTCTGAAGCCTGTCATGCTGCTTTATGCCTTAATCTGTCTTGCTGTTAGAAACGATATGGTAATCTTTTATCCGGTTTACTAATGATAATTTCACGTTTGCTTTTTATCTACAGGACTGGAATGCAGTGAAGACATGAGTACTGACACAATCAATTGTTCTTTCCAACGCTCGAATACTGGTGTGTGGTTGTTGGTGGCGATAACAATGTATGCCGTGTGTGTGTGTGTGTGTGTGGGTGTGTGTGTGTGTGTGTGCATGTTGTGTGTGTTGTGTGTGTGTGTATGTTTTGTGTGGTGGCCCCCAAGGGTTGTTTGTGTGTGTGTGGTGTGTGTGTGTGTGTGTGTGTGTGTGTGTTGTGTGTTTTATTTGTTTGTTTGTTTATTCCGATATGTATCTTTCTTTATACCTGGAAAAGAAGGTTTTGTTCTCAACATCTTGTATATATAACTTGTAGCTGTTATATTTGATTGTGCTTCGTGCTGTAAAAGCTGGTTTCAGAGCCCCTTTAATACACTAGGCTGTGAGCTCGTCGGTTCTAGTCAGAAATACTTGCAGACTGCAGACAATACAGCGAGTGATTTCAATATTACAGACCCATTTCATGACAAAATAAAAAAATAAAAAAACCTGTACACTTCTCAGCTGTTAGGTATAACCCTAATTGATATTGGATATTTCTCATTCTGCAGGTTTGTGAGGTGGGGAGGAAGTTTGGTACAATGAATTGCACCTCAACGCGAATGTGCAGAGATATTGGATCGGCTGCAACTCTGAATGTACGTAAGTGTGTGTGTGTGCGTGTTTGTGTGTGTGTCGTGTGTGTGTGTGTGTGGTGTGTGGTGTGTGTGTGTTTGTGTGTGTGTGTGTGTGTGTGTGTGTGGGTGTGTGTGTGTGTGTGTTGTTGTGTGTGTGTGTGTGCGTGCGTGTTTGGGGATGGGGGGTACTTGTTTCTTTTGTGTCTTGTGTTTTGTGTTTTCAAGGTAGTGGGAGTTTTTTCTTTGTGTAATGAGGCCATAACTTTCACTGTGTTTACTCTGGATTTTGTCCTGCTCTTTTATGTTTAGTCCTGTCTGCTGTTAGAGAAGATTAGATTTTCCACGTTTTTTAGATATCTCTATTGTGTTGTATGCATACCTTTTATTGACAGGATGAAATGTTGGAGAGTAGTTGTATTCTACACTGTCAACTGTATTGCCAACGCTGAGTGTGTGGTTGTTCGGTGGCAACGAGAATGAATGTCGTTACGTGTGTGTGTGTGTTGTGTGTGTGTGTGTGTGTGTGGTGGGTGTGTGTGTGTGTGTTGTGTGCATATGTGTGTATGCATATGTGTGTGTGTGAATGTGTATGTGTTGGTTTATTTGTTTGTTAATTCGGATTATATCTTTCTTCATCTTGAAAAGAAGGTAAAGTTTTCATATATCTTGTGAGTTATAACTTGAAGCTGTATATTATGTCCGTGCTATCGTGTGTTTAAAAGCTGGTATTATGTGCATTATAATACACCTACTATGTACGGCACATCGGTTCTAGTTCAGAAATCTGACAGACTGAGACAATACAGTGAGGCATTCTAAATATTAAGACCCTTCATTTCATGAATAACCTGTACACTTCAAACTGTGATAGATAACCCTATTGATATTAGGATATTTCTTCTATCTGCAGGTTTTGAGGTTGGGGAGCATGTAACTGGGTAAAGTCATTGTACCTCCAACGCCGAAGTGTGCAGATTTTGATGGCAGAACTCTGGATGTCGTAAGTGTGTGGTGAGTGTGTGTGCCTGTGTGAGTGGTGTGTGTGTGTGTCGGGTGTGTGTGTTGTATGTGTGGGTGTGTGTGTGTGTGTGTGTGGTTGGTGCGTTTGTTTGGGGGGGGGGGGTAGGGGGGGTACTTGTTTCCTATTTGTTTCTTGTTGTCTTTGTGTTTTCAGGTAGTGGACGTTTTTTTCTGTGTATTAGCCTAACTTTCCACTGTGTTTACTCTGGTTTTTGTCCTGCTCTTTTATGTTTAGACCTGTCTTAGCTGTTAGAGAAGAATAGATATTTCCACGTTATATTGAACTCTATTGATGTTGTATGCTACTTTTTATTGACAGGGGCTGAGTGTTGGAGTGACGTGTATTTACACTTGTCAACTGTACTGACAACGCTGTGATGTGTGTCGTTGTTGGTGGCAAACGAGAATGAAATGTCGTAATGTGTGTGTGTGTGTGGTGTGTGTGTGTGAGTGTGTGTGTGTGATGTGTGTGAGTTTATTTGTTTTGTTAATTCGATATATATCTTTTCTTCTGCCCTGAAAAGAAGGTTTTTGTTTTCATTTATCTTGTAATTTATACCATTGTAGCTGTTATTTGTCCGTGCTTCGTGTGTAAAAGCTGGTTATTACGAGCCTTATAATAACAAACATATCTATGTACGGCACATCGGTTCTAGTTCGGACATTAGACAGACTGCAGACAATACGATGAGAGCTTTTCTAACTATTTCTGGACCCTTTTAAGTGAAACCCGGTACACTTCACAAAACTAATTGTTTTACCTAATTGATTTTAGGTTATTTCTCTATCTGCGGGTTTGAGAGTTGGAGAGGCTGTATGGTACAATGAATTGTTACCTCCAACGGCCGAGATGTGCAGATATTGATGGCAGAACTTTGAAGGTCGTTAAGTGATGTGTGTGTGTGTGTGTGTTGTGTGTGTGTGTGTGTGTGTGTTTGTGTGTGTGTGTGTGTTGTGTGTGTGTGTGTGTGTGTGTGTGTGTGTGTGTAGAGGTGTGTGTTGTATGTGTGTGTGTGTTTGTGTGTTGTGTGTGTTTGTTTCTTGGTTTGTTTTTTTTTTTTTTGTGTGTGTGTGTGTGTGTGTGTGTGTGGTGCTGGTGTGTGTGTGTGTGTGTGTTTTGGGGGGGGGAGGATATTGTTTCCTGTTTGTGTCTTGTGTCTTTGTGTTTTTAAGGTAGTGGAAGGTTTTCTTTGTGTACTTGGCATGGTTTTTCATTGTGGTTTACTCTGGATCCTTGTCCTGCTCTTTTATGCTCTGACACCTATGTCTTGCTGTTAAAGAAGATTAGATGTTTCCGTATTCATATCGATTTCTCTATTGATGTTGTATGCATCCCTTTTATTTTTGCCAGGATCTGAGTGTTGGATGAGAATGAGACGTGTACTGATTATACAATCAATTGTATTACCAACGCTGAGTGTGTGGCATGTGGTTGCAACCACCAAAGATTGTCATAAGTGCGGTGTGTTGTATGTAGGTTATGATGTTTGGTGTGTAGGTAGTGAGTGTTGATGGGTGTTGTGTGTGTGTGTGTGTGTGTGGGTGTGTGTTTGTATATTCCCTATATGTCTTCTTTATCTGGAAAAGAATTAGAAGGTCAGGGGTTTCAATATTCTTACAATATTAACTTGAAACTGTATATTTGTCCATGCTTCGTGTTTGAAAGCTGGTATTCTGAGCCCTTTAATACACCTACGCTGGGGACATCGTACTATTGAAAACATCATTAAAGAAAGACTTATACATTACGAAACTATGTGCTGTGTAATTCATAGTGGAGCAAGCAAATATTTCACCCCGGTGCTCAATTCAGCATGCACTTTCACAATATACCTGTAGTTACAGCTTGTATTCTGAGCCCTTGAATACTCAAACGTTCGTGCGCAATCGGTTACTTTAGTTGGATTTGACAATTCAACAAGCATTTTGTTTTTATGTGTCTTGTGCTCTTGAGTGTCAAGGACTGGAACCTTTTTCACTGTGATATTTAACTGCCATAAACTTCATGCGTGTTTACTCTGAATTCATTTCCAGCTCATTTATGCATTGTCTATGTGTTGTTTTAAAGAAGATTTAGATTGGCTTCCACGTTATATCGGTATCTCTATTGATGTGCATCCCTTTTGATTGACCGAGACTGATTGTGAGACGTGTCTTTCCACTTTAAACTGTACTGCCAAGCTGAGGTCAGTGCTTATGTTGTCGGGCAAGCGTACAAGTGTCGTAAGTGTGTGTGTGTTTGTGTGTGTGTGTGTGTGTGTGTGTGTGTGTGTGTGTGTGTGTGATGTTTGTGTGTTTGTGTGTGAGTGTGTGTGGTGTTTCGAGTATGTCTTCTTTCTTTTATTCATGAAAAGGAAGGTAATGTTTTCAACTCTTGTAATATATAACTTGAAGTGTATATTTGTTCGTGCTTGTGTGTAAAGTGAGTATTCTGTGCCTTTAATTACATCCAGGACTGTGCGCACATCGGTTCTAGTTCAGAAAATCTTGGCAGACTGCATGGCCAATACAGTGAGTGCTTTTCTAAATGTCTCGGACCAATTTCTGAATACCTGTACCCCTCACAACTGACAGTATAACCCTAATTCATATTAGGATATTTCTCTGTCTGCAGGTTTGGTATTTGGAAGTATACACAGTAACTACGTTCACAAAGCTCAATTGTACCTCCAGACGCCGAGTGTGCCGATATTGATGGCCCATCAACTATTGCTATGTCGTAAGTCGTCCTGTCTCTGTGTGGTGTTGTGTGTGTGTGTGTGTGAGTTGTCGTGTCGTCCCAGTTTGTGTGAGAGTTTGGGGGGTATATGTTTCCTCTGCGAACAGTATCATGATAAGAAAACAAAATATTTAAGAAAGGAATATACATAATAGCGAATTACGTATCTAGTTATTTCATAGAGGCATGTTATTTTTTCGGCTGCTCAGTTGAGAAAGTTTTTTCACTATATAAGTATTTTGGATTGGACGCATTTACAGTATTTTGTATTGATGTGTCTGTGTCTTTGTGTTTTTCAAGGTACTGGAAGTTTTTCGTTTGTGTTTATCCATAATTTTCACTGTTTTTACTCTGAATCCTGTCAGCTCATTGTATGCTATATTCCTGTATACTGTTTAAGAAGATCAGATGTTTCCGTATCAATTCGTATCTCGATTGATGTTGTATGCAACCTCTTTGTTACAGGACTGAGGGTTGTAGATAGATGTGTCTGATACAATCAACTGTACTGCAACGTGAGTGTGTGTATGTTGGTGGCAACAACAATGAATGCGTAAGAGAGAGATACACCCACGACCCACCGACACCGAGACGGAAGAGAGAGGAGAGAAGAGCGAGAGAGACGAGAGGAGAGAAGACTGAGAGAGATTTGTGTGTGCCCCCCATATCCGTTGGTGATGTGTGTGTGTGTGTGTGTGTGTGTGCTTGTGCATTTGTGCTTGTGTGTGT
The DNA here is from genome assembly GCA_018398815.1 of Conus ventricosus. NCBI lineage: Eukaryota > Metazoa > Mollusca > Gastropoda > Neogastropoda > Conidae > Conus > Conus ventricosus. The sequence goes on from JAFLJL010004691.1 coordinate 38,519, forward strand.
GTTTGTTTGTTCATGTTGTTTATTTATGCCCACAAATATCTTTCTTTCATCTATGGAAAAACTAAGGTTATGTTTTCCCCCATTCATGTCAAATGTATATCTTAAGCTTCATCTGGCTTTTGTGTTGTGCTTAGTGTGTTAAAAAGTGGTATTCTGAGCCTTTAATGCTTACGTTGTGCTCCATCGGTTTATTTCAGAATCGTGGCAGACGGCAGACAATACAGCGAGTGCTTTTCTAAATGTAAGACCATTTTCATGAAAACCTGTACACTCACAGTGATGACAGTATAACCCTAGTTCTTAATAGCGAATTTCGCTGTTCTGCAGGTTTGAGAGTTCGGAGAGACATGTACTAGTACAATGAATTGTTCCTCCAACGCGAGGTGCTGAGATATTGGATGGACAGCTACTTTGAATTTCGGTAAGTGTGTGTGTGGTGTGTGTGTGTGTGTGTGTGTGTGTGTGTGTGATGTGTGTTTGGGGGGGTATTGTTTCTCTTTGTGCAAAAGATCATGATAGAAAACAAAATATTTACGAAGGAAATCTACATATGGAATTACGTTCTGTGTTACATGGTCAAGAGGCGCCATACTTATTTTTCTGTTACTATTATATTGAGAACGTTGGCCACACTAAGTAATTTGACCCACCACCCCAACTTATCTCATTATCCAATTATAAATTATCATGATTATACCAAGACTACAAATGATATTCCAACCCTTACCATTCCTAAAAACTAATAGACAAATCAAACATCTTGCCAAGTTTTGTGTGTGTAAACCTTTCCTGAATTTATGAATCCTGTACATCGTTTAAGACGATCATATGTTCCGATATCACATCGATATCTCGAGATGGTTGTATGCACACCTCTTTGGTACAGGGATCTGAGTGGGTGGAGGATGTGTCATGATACGAATCAACTGTACTGCAAGCTGAGTTGTAGTGTGGATGTTGGTGGCCAATCAACAATGAATGCCCGCGTTTAATGAGTGAGAGAGAGAGAGAGAGAAGATGATGAGAGAGAGGAGAGAGAGGAGAGAGAGTGGGTGTGGTGTGTGTGTGTGTGTGTGTGTGTGTGTTGTGTGTTGTGTGTGTGTGTGTGTTGTGTGATGGTGTGTGGGGTTTGTTTGTTTCATGTGTTTATCTATTCCATATATATTTTCTTTATCTATGAATAATAGGTTAGTTTCACATCTTGTAGTGTATAACTGGCTGTTCTTATTTGTTTTGTGCTTCGTGTGTAAAAGCTGTATTCTGAGCCCTTTTAATGCTTACGTTGTGCTCCCATCGGTTCTATTTCAGAAATCGTGGCAGGACTGCAGATAATACAGCGAGATGCTTTTCTAAATGTCACAGTCCATTTTCATGAAATACCCTTTTGTACACCTCAAAGGTCAGTATAACCCTAGTTATATAGCGTAATTTCTCTTGTCTGCAGGTTTGAAGTGTTGGAGAGACTTGTACAGTACAATCGAATTGTACCTCCAAGCCGAGTGTGCAGATATTGATAGCAGAACTTTGATGTCGTAATGTGTTGTGTGTGTGTGTGTGTGTGTGTGTGTGTGTTGTGGTTGTGTGTTGGTTTGTGGGGGGACAGTGAATCTGTTCTTCTTTTAAGCAAAAGGGATATGCTAAGGAACAACAAAATAATTTTAGAAGGAAGGATTATATAATAGAATTACGTTCTGATGTATGTCATAGAGGCACATATTATTTTTCTGGAGCTCAGTGAGAAAGTTCTTTCACTATATAAGGTATTTTGAATGGGCATTTTACAAGTATATTTTATTGATGTGTCCTGTATGTCTTTGTGTTTTCAAGGTACTGAGAAGTTTTTCGTTGTGTATTTACCCATAATTTTCACTGTTTTTACTCATGAATCCTGTCCTGCTCATTTATGCTTAATCCTGTTCTCATACTGTTTTAAGAAGAATCATATGATTCCCTTTCTAACACTCGATATCTCGTGCTTATGTTGTATGACACCTCTTTGTTACAGGACTGAGTGTTGGCGAGATGTGTACTGTATACAAATCAACGGTACTGCAACGTGAGAGTGGATGTTGGTGGTCAAACAACAATGAAATGCCGTAAGAGACGAGCGGACCGACCACTAGAGGAGAGGAGGAAGAATGGGAGAGAGTAGAGAGAGAGCACAGAGCGGAGATTGAGTGAGAGAGAGAGTGTTGTGTGTGCATGTGTGTGTGTGTGTGTGTGTGTGGGGTGTGTGTGTGTGTGTTGTGTGTGTATGTGCATGTGTGTGTGTGTGAGTTTGTTTGTGTTAGTATTCCATATTATCTTTCTGTAGAAAAGAAGGATATATTTTCCCTCTTGTAATATATGAGTGTCTATTGGTTCGTGTGGTCGAAGCTGGTATTCTATGAGCCTTTAATAATTACGGTGTGCTCCATGCGGGTTATTTCAGAAATCGTGGCAGATGAGACAATACGTGTGTAGTGTGTGTTGTTCCTATGTGTGTACGATTACAGGTACCAGCCACACGACAAAATGTGCGAGCGATGTGTGCACAAACTTGCCTGCGCTTCAGTCTGCACTTGGTTGGGTCTGTTCATGGGTGATATCTTCGCTCCTCTCATCGACGCTCTATATCGCTCGCAGCTGGTGAGGACTATGGCATCTCTCTGCTTTTCAAGGCTGTGAAGTCTGTCAGTGTTTCCATGGCCATGGATCGGGTGTTGATTTGAGGAGCGTCAGTGATGATCCTGGAACGCCTGGTTCTTCACCTTGGCCAAACTTATTTCCCAAGCCCTCTCGTCTGTTGGCTGCTGTCCCCCGGGCAGTTGTAGATATTCTAGGACAGGTCTCATACGTCCAGGTAAGTTTCTTCTGGAGCTGTGGATCGGCTCCCCAGGAAGTTCCTGAGAACTCTTCATCAATGCCCGGACGTATAGCCTGGCTCTGTCTGTACACTTGTTGGATCTCAGGTTGTTCCCAGTCTGGGGCAAATGTAGACTCCTAGTAAGTGGAGTGATCTTTCTGTGGAATTGTGTGTGTCCATTCACCTGGGGAGCACTCTGCTCTGTTGTAGATGTGAAGACGGTTTGTATGTGGTTTTTTTCTGGCATGATGGTTAGAGCCTCTTTTTGTCCATGTCTCGATCTTCCTGCAGGGCTTCTGGATCTTGCGTGGCTGTTGTTGTAAGCTCTGAGCACCAAATGGCAAGATCGTCTGCTTAGGTCACACCATGGATCCATGTAGGGGATGTCATCGAGGATGTCGTTTCATGGGAAGATGATGAAAAGGTATTAGGGGAGAGCACTCCACCATGTGGACGCCTTCTCTTCATGGTTCCTGTCACGCGCTTTGGTGCCTTCTGTTTTGTACCGGGATTTTCGTTTCGCGCTCAGGTACTGGCCCCTGACCTCCTTGTACATGCGATATTGCTGTTAAAGAAGATTAGATGGTCGTGTGCTTGCGTGGTGCGTGCGTGTGTGTTGTAGTTTGTTGTTTGTCTTTGGTCGTTTAGTTAAATATCTTTCTTTCTTTATCCCTGAACAGAGATTGTGTTTTAACATTTTGCATAAAACTTAAACACTATTATGTATGCCTCATACTACGTGATAGAAGCTGGTAGTGTGTACGGCATTTATATATATTTAATCATCACGCTGTGTACAGACGGTGCAATTTCAGAAAGTGCAAAGGACGATCTTGGTAGACTGCGGAGCTTTTTGTCTGACACAAGGTTTTCGTGTGAAAGCCTCTACATTCACCAACACTGATAATGACATTCTTCTTGAAGTTTGCATACTCTCTACGGGACATAGAATTTGGAGAGACATGCACAGATACAATCAATTGAACCGCCAACACGGAGTGTGAGAATGTAGGTGGCAGTTGTTCATTGTGGTCAGTGTGTCAGTGTCTCCGTTTAGTGAGTGTGTGTGTTTACTGTTGTTGTGTGTGAGTGTGTATTTTGTGCTGTTTGTTTGTGATGTGTGATGTGAGTTTGTTTTTTTTCGCTTTCGTGCGAAGCGTTTTTTTTGTAATTGTTTTGTTATTTTCTTCGTGTTATTGGGAATTACTGTGTTTTCCATTAATATCCTCCATCACATACAACAATATAAAAAATGTGTGTGTCCCTAAAATGTAATCAAGGATCTAGTTTGTCCTAGTGGAAATAATTATTTTCCTTTGGTACTTCTTCTAATTATCCACAAAACCTAATCCTCAATACCAAATCGTGTGTGTTGTCTTAAGTTTTTTCCAGTTTTTTTAATATAACATTGACACAACACCCTCTATAAAAAACAACCTCCCACCCCCCGATCAATCCCTCCTTCATTATAAAATCACCCATCATTCTTTTAAATACAATCTCATGTAAAGATCCTATTACCTATAAATGTTAATTGATCTACTATTTCATTATCAAACAGGCACTGGGTGTGGAGAGACATGTATCTGATAAATTCTAAAAATAGTGAACCTACTGCCAAAGAGCTGTGTGTGCTGATGTTGGTGGTGGCATTGTTCAGAATGTCGTAAAGTGTGTGTGTGGGTCGTGTGTGTGTGTGGTGTGTGTGTGTGTGCGTTTGGTGTGTGTTGTTCGTTTCTTGTTTCTTTTGTCGTTTTGTTAGTTAAATATCTTTAATCCTTTTATAACGATAAGAGGTTGTGTCTTTCAACATTTTGCTATATAATACACTGAACAGTAATTTATAAGTAAGCTTCATACGACGTCTGTAGAAACTGGTAGTAATGAGGCATTTGTGTGTGTGTGTGCACCACGCTCGTGCGCATCGTTGGCCATATATCAGAATGTGCAAGAGAATTCTTGGGCATGAATGCAGAGCTTTTCTTATGACTCGGAGTTTTTCTGAAACCATACCTTCTTCCGACTGTGTGTGTGGATCCTTATTCGATATTTGCATAACTGACCACAGGATTTAGAGTTGGAGAAGCTTTGCATGATAAAAATCAAGTGTGTACCTCCAACACTGAGTCTGATAAATATTGGTGGCAGTAAATCTTCGTGTCATTAGTGTGTTTGTGTCTTCGAGTGTCTTGTGTGTTGCGCGCGCGTGTTGTGAGTACGGATGCGTGTTTGTGTGTGTGTGTGTGTGTGTGTGTGTGTGTGTGTGTGTCCTTGTGTCTGTCCGTCACAGTGAGTGACTGAGGAGTGTGCTGCGCTGATTGTGAATGTGTGGTTGTGTGTGTGCTTTCTTTTTTTTTTTAGAGTTGAAATTGGGGGGGGTGGGGGGGGGAGGGGGGTCGTGTTTCTTTTTGCGTAAAAAATTATACTGACTTCCATAAAAAAAAAACGCGCGGAAAGCAAAACAAGCTGAGGATAGGGGCGAATTATATTGGGTCACAATTGTGCAGAGTGGAAGCGAGGGGAATTCAACGTGATTTGATTCATTACACCGGTAATGTGTGAAAGGTCATCCGCATATATGTCTTTGTGTGGAAACATCCAAGGTACTGACAAACCAGCTTGAAGTCCTAATAGTGTGTGGCCACCATTGCCCCGGACACAAACCTGCTATCCCTCGCGCTCCACTTGAAGTGGACCAGTTCGGGATTCAGATGCCGGTCCCTAAGGCAACCAGCCCACCACGACGATGGCTGGTGGAAGTGAGCCGCTGTTGCAGGTCGGGGACGCAGGAGGTCCAACCGTCTGCCAAGTTCATCCCCAAAATGTTCTATTGGGTTTAAATCGGGACTGAGGGTGGCCAGGGCAGCACATTGACGTTGTTATGCTGAAGAAATTGCTGGGTGGCCTGGCTGTGTGTGGTCTTGCATTGTCCTGTTGGAATGTCCAGTTTGGGTGTTGCGCAAAAATGGAAACGACATGGGGTCTGAGCACCTGGTGGATTGTAGCGCTGTGCATTGACCCCCTGTCTGCAACCAGGACCAATGTTCTGAAAGATGACTGGTCCTATGGCGTGGTTAATGCCAATTGCACCCCATATCATAACGTTCGGGCTCCCCAGGGGTTCCGCTCTACCACACAGGAGTCAGCATAGCTTTCCCACCAGGTCGACGCCATATTCTGACACGACCGTCAGCCATGTCAATACAAAAACGGCTCTCATCTGAGAACAGTATGCGTCCCCACTGTGCCTGTGCCAGTTGATTCGGCTTGTGCCCACTGCAGCCTGTCCTGCCGGTGTCTTGGTGTCAGTACCGGACCTCTGTGAGGAGCCTACATGCCAGCCGTTCTCTGAAGACGCTGCCGCACAGTGTTGAGGCTGATTCGTTGCTGGAGATTCCCAGGCACCTGTCGAGCAGTGTTAGCGGCTGTTTGCCGCCTGTCCCCAGATGGGTTCGAACAAAATGGCGATCCTCTCTTGGTGTGGTACCCGAGGACAGCCTGGCCGGGGACGATCATCAGTGGTACCAGTGACTCGCTGCGGTGCTGCAGACGATAGATGGTTGAGATGTGGACGTTAAAGATGTTGGCGACCCGCCTGGCATCCACACCAGCCTCCAGATGGCCTAGGGCACGATTGCGTTCCTCTGCTCGAATCTTGGCATTCTCTGTAGCGCACAGACGGCAAGTCGTTATCTGAACCTTGTAGCGCGGCTTTATAAAGGCTGCATGCCTGCGTACTTGTCGCTGGCTAACTTTGCTCTGCATGGTGTGCACGTGCCTCACATGCAGCAACCAGTTTGCCATTTTTGTTGACCCTCCAATGCCGGGAATGATGTGTTGCTCACACAATTTTTTCACTGCACGTGAGTCTTGGACCCAAACAACTTGCCACAATGGTTCAATATTGTATATTCACCACTTTTCACCCGAAAAAATAGCCTTTCAATTTTTCGCGTTTTTTATGGAAGTCAGTATATAAAGTTATAAAAATATTTGAGAAAAAAAAAATATCAGATTTGCTATGTCTGTGGTAGAGGCAATAATTTTTTTGTGACCAGTTGACTACTCGATACATGAATTCCTTGGTTGGACACATTTACCAGCATATTAATTATTCTGTCTTTTGGCTTTGTGCTCAAGGCGTTGGTAGTTTTTCCACTGTGCATATTATGTAACAATGTTCCACTTTGTTTTCTCTGAATCCTGCCCTGCTCTTTCATGCGCCATCCTGGCATGCTGTTAAAGATAATCTGATGTTTTTGCACATTCTATTGACATTGTCATTGATGTTCTATGCATACCTTCCTATCAACAGGACTGAGTGTTGGTGAAACGTGCACTGATTTCCATGAACTGTACTGCCAACGCTGAGTGTGTGGATGTTGATGGTGACAAGTCAACATGTCGTAAGTGTGTGTGTGTGTGTGTGTGTGTGTGTGTGTGTGTGGTGTGTGTGTGTGTGTGTGTGCCAGTGTATATATGTGTGTGTGTGTGCTTGCCTGTGGTGTGTGTGTGCTTGCCTGGTGTGTGTGTGT